>OU015494.1:60427078-60727078 GCA_907164885.2 Dolomedes plantarius | reverse complement strand
ATCTTTTCTGTTTGTTTGTCTCGTGTTCCTGTTTTCCAAAGTTCGGGGTTTCAGAAACCCTGACGATAATTTCCACCAAACTCGCGGGTGGCAAGTCGGGAGCGCTACCCCTCGCTGTGATGGGCGCCCCGTCAAAGTTATCAATCATCCCCCCCCCCCCCCCAACAGACGAAATTCTCAGCAAATTGTTTTTAAAAATCTTTTTTTGTCAACTATTTACAGCTACATAAATGCTGATAATGAAATAAAATTGGTATTGTCAGATAGCCTGAACTTTTCTGCAGTACTCTACCGGATTCATTTTATAAATTTCGCCCACCGAAGGAATTTATGAGCGTTTAAAACACACTATACCAGATTTTTCCCCGAATAATTTAAATTTAAAAATATTAATTGCATTTAAAAAAAAAGCGAAAGCTGTACACAGGTGTAAAATTTCTTTCTCTATGACGGAGTACAATTTTTTTTAAAAAATCTTTGAATCGAAGTCGGCAATCCGTGGACAAATTTTCTCCATAGGTTAACATTGAGGTGAGCGAATCCAATGGGGTTTGTACATAGCAGCCTTAATAAAGTCCTTTTAGACAGATACTACCAACGGTTTATTCTAGTTTGCAAGAGTATACAAAAATGCATATAATTCCAGTTCTAATAAACGCAGCAATGAAATAAAAACCAGTTTTGCGTAACTAAATATATCATTGTCATTTAAATAACTCAGATACCTTAGCGCTGCTGGAAAACCTTCTTTAGGAGAAGTATTGAAAAGAAGACGGAAATCTAACGTCACTAAGTTCAAGTATTCAGAAATTACGGTGACCCCGGCTTTCGCTTATGCGCCTTGATCAAACTGACAACCGGAAGCTACGTAGCAATACGCAGGGGTGCAGAATTTGTCGGAACGTGCGAACGAGGTTCGGGGAAAATTCACGCAGCTGTGGGGAAATTTTTGTCCAAGTAAAGAAAAAAAAAATAACTGTCATCCGTGACGAACAAATATTTGGCTAGCGACTATATTTGCGCACGCCCCCCCCCCTTTTTTTTTCTTTGGAGTGAAGCATATTTCTTATGGTGCATTCACATTGGACAGAGTTCTCTCCCCAACTCCTGTCACATCACTTAGTGACGGTAACATTAGACACGGTATTTAGAACCACCCCCTTCCCGCTCTTGATCTTGGTGTCTCCCCCGACCCCGCTCGACACCATTTGACCCGCTGACCTCACTCTGTTTCTTTGAAGGACCGCCAGAGGACGCGATCCGGCGCAGGGAAACAGAGTACAGAGACATAAATCACTGGAAAAGGCAGAGAGCGCTGTGCAAGTCTGCACGCGCTATTAAATGGTTTCATCTTCATATTTTACTGAAATCGGTGAACGAAGCTTACACGTGGAAAACGGCAGTTTCTCTCTTATCTACCATTCCTACCGCACATCACATGACCCGGGAAAAGGTGAAAACAGCTCCTCTTTTCCCAAACAGAAGTCTATTAGTCAAACGTGGGGCCCCAGAATCCTTTGCGTGTTGGGTGTGCAATACTGAATTCCAATAAAAAGCACGTGTGTCTAACCGGACCATGGTGAAGTCGTTTGTTCCCTCTCGGACCTGAGTGATTCTCACTATTTCCGTAACCGAACTGGGTTTTTTTTTCTGATGTATATATACAACAATCGTTTTTTATTGAAAATACTATATTAATTGTGTACTCAAAAATACCAGATGTCAACTTTTAAAAGTAAACAAGAAGTGAACTGCGCTCACTGCGATTGGCATGGAAGGCGCGATAAATTCGCAAGTCACGTTTCGAATAAGCATCCGGATGAGAAACCCATAACCATTGATCAATGCAGTATTTATGGGTTTTTTAAACCTAAAACTTGTGATGTTGAAGTTAGTGTAATTGAAAACAGCGAACCTTCAAACAAACGGAGAAAACATGATGAAATCGAACTTGATGAACCACATTGTACAGAATTTAACTCATCTT
This sequence comes from Dolomedes plantarius, assembly GCA_907164885.2. NCBI lineage: Eukaryota > Metazoa > Arthropoda > Arachnida > Araneae > Dolomedidae > Dolomedes > Dolomedes plantarius. Next base: position 60,725,091 of record OU015494.1, on the reverse strand, counting down.
GCCCACGAGAAAATAGCGATGTTGACGCTGTAGCCAAAAAACGTGGCATTAATGAACAGCTATCCTCTATATCTGAAGCGCTGTCTGGTATTTCTAATAAAGTTGACGAGTTACTAAAACCGAATCAGTTTCTAACTAAGACAAGGGCTCTTCCTTCTAATATAGAACAGAATGTGTCAACTGTAGCCATCGTACCAGGACCATCCGGTCCTAGTACTCCAGCACAAGAAGAATTTAAAATAAAAATTAAGTTAATTAGAATAAGCAGATCGGTTACAGAAATTTGTCAACTGATGCCATGTTTGGAAGCTGGAATAGAGACAGTGCAATGCTCTCCATGTGTAAAAAACTATAAAACCATTCCTAAGGAAGTAAGCATTCTTAAAACCAGCAATTTTGGCATTTTTCTCTTCCCAGTGAACACCAGTTAATGCAACCAACTCAAAGTACGGAATTTCGAAATTTTAAAACCCACCTCATTGATCATTTACATTGAAATGCACGTAAGTGGTGTATAGAGTTTTCTGATGCCATGGAAAAGAAAGAGATCTTAGTAAAGAATGAACATGAGAAAGTGGGACTGAGGGTTGCCAGAGCTGCTTACAGTGCAGTTAAAGAAGGTAAGGGGGTAAGTTTTTTGAACGTATATAAAGTTTAAATGTTTTAAATGACGCCGATGTTGGTGAACTGAATCACTCTCGTGAATTTTACCAAGAATTTATAAAAAACATATTTTTTACAATGAACACGAAAATGTGATTTTTTATGCACAAAAAATCCACTAACAAAGCGTTTGCCTCTTGTGTCAGTCACAGCTGATAAAATCACAAAATTGCACCTCATATACCAAATAACTTGTCTGATTACACTTGTAGATGGAGTTCAGACTTGTATTGTGATTGACATTTCACCATGTAGTACCTCACACATTGGTGATGTTCTTGTCCAACTGCAATGTGCCCTTGACAAATGTAACATAAAATTAAAGGAACAGCTAAATGGAATAGCATTTGATGGCCAATATTTTGATTTCAGTGTGGATAAAAAAAATTGCAAGTCTTTGTGAAAATATGAATCATGACTTCTTGCTTCCTATGTGGGACTTGGCTCATAGGTTAGAGTGTGTTTTAAATGATGTTCGTAAAGTCCAGTCATTATCATGGATTAACAGTCAAGCTCAAATTGTAGGAAATGTAATGAAAAATTATAATTGGGGTATTGCCTATGAAGAACTGATTGCATTAGCAGATGAATTGCAAGTGGGTGTTTGGAATCCAAAATCATTTCAACAAACCTGTTTTGTTCAAAGTGAACTAATAGTATATAAAACATTTCAAAAAGATTTTAAGCTGTTTTTTATTGATTTACAAAAGAAGCGCACTGATTGTATCCGCCGGGGCAACAATGCTGATGCTAAAAATTATTCATTGGCATTGAAAAAAATTTCCAAACCTTGTTTTATATATCAACTGCTTGGAATGGTTGACATATTAGAGTTGGGCACAAAATTCAATTGTACTTCTCAGAACGTTAATATTTGTATTTGGACAATATTTGATTATTATGCTTCTATGAAAAGCACACTTAATGACATGATATTGGAATTGAAAAGTGGAAAACTCACTGAAGAAATATTTCCATCAGTTTTTAAGGAAATGGAGTCTTTAAAAAACAATATTTATCAAGACTGTCTATTGGTTGATGAATATTACCAAAGAACAAGCGGTTCCGAGACTCATGAAGAAACAACCAGTGAAGATGGTTTCAGAAGTTCCAGACAAAAATTAGTAAACCTTTGTATAACATTACTTGTAAAACTTGAACGTAGAATTTCTGAACCTCCAATTATAGAAAATTTGCGACAGTGTTTCAGTAGCAGATATATAACAAACCCTCCAGATACTGCATATGAGCATCAAATTCGGGAATCTTTAGAAACCCTTACCATATGGGTGAACAAAAACCGAGGGTGCAAGTTAGATAGCAAAGTTCTTTTTTCCCAGTTGAGAACTATGAAAAACAACCTTTTAAACACACCATTTTAAAAAAAACTACTTTATCCATCTCAAGAAAATCAAAAATCAAGCTTGATCATCCAGGATAACAGAATAATAAAAGAAGCATTTACTAACCCTGAAGTGTATGGCCACATCCCAGAAATTATTTATCTACTCGAAAATTGTTTGAAAATCTGCAGTGAAGCTGTCTGTGAATCAGTTGGATCTGTAATTGGCAACCATCTACACAATCGGAACATCCAGTCCAACACACTTTTCAATAAAGTCTTCATTTCATGGAATGGACCTCCTATTCACAAGGCTTTACAACTATTAAAAGAATCCTTGGACAGGCATTTCCATGGTGGAAGATACCATTTCACGCGGTTTTTCTTCAGAATCTCGTCTCAAGGTGTATACGACGTTAAAGGAGATTGACAACCTTCACAAAGAGACAGAAAGGCTGCCATTTCTTGGTGACAACTAATGTAATCCATCAAGGTAAAATTATTTTTTATTGGAATAAATATTAAGTTTGTTTTTTAAAATTTGTAAGTAATAGTCTTAAGGAGAGTTCTTAATCATCAACATTGTACTCTAATAGTCGCTTAAACTGGAATGAAAATATGGGGAAGTTTTCGGGGAAATTTCGGACAAAACAAATTGTGTTCTGGGGAAATATTGGGCCCTCAAACATTTTCTGCACCCCTGGCAATACGTAGCAATACTCGCAGCCGAGGATTAATTTCCCAGGTTTGGTGCCATTTTGCATTCATGTAGGGCGCGAGGATGCCGGATATACAGTACAGATCTGCAATCCACATTAGTGAGGATACCAATCTTAAGGTTCGTTTTTCGAAACCCTCGAAAAACGAACCTTATAGTGGAAAGGCTGTTGGAAAGAGAAGCAATGAATGTTTGGCAAACTTTTTTTTTTTTTAGTGGGGGCACTTGTCGTGTAGATATTTGCCTATAATTCACCGCAGTTTGCTGGCCATTTTATTATGGGGCACCATACAGGTGGAACTAGCATTACTTCCTGTAAAGGGACGACACAAACGGAGGTATTTTAGTGACGCGACGGCGAGATTCTATCCGAGCACCCTCAGCACCGAAAGCCAGCGCGCTGTACCACAGGGCCACCACAGCCCCGTTTAGAAAACAGTGGCGCACCCAAGATTTTTCTTGGGGGGGGGGCGAGATGAATGGATAAAAATATTTATAATGCATGGGGTGGGGCCGAGATGAAGGAATAAAAACACTTATAATGCAAAATCAATATTTCTACTCCTTTGGGGGGGGGGGCAGGGCCCCCTGGGTGCGCCACTGTTGGAAAACATATGACAAATATTCCTTCTATAATAAAAAAGGCAGTATCCTAGTAAAAATATGTTATGTCAACATCCTGTAGGTTGTTTGTTAAAAAAAAAGGGAGAGGGGTACGGTAAAGCACGAGTAATGGTATGCAAAATGAGATTTTTTCTTACGTCGTTAGTGTATATGAAAATGCATCTTTGATACGCATATCCTGTGCTTGTGACCCTGCCTGACAACCTTTTAAAAATTCAAAATATTTTGAATTCGCAAAAGACAGTATACTGGCACCTCGTTCAACTGTATCAGTATATTGTATTTTTAATGTTGTTTAATATTATATGTATCAGCAATCATCTTTTCAGTCCCCAGTATGCTTGAAATGATGTATTTTGCCAAAATGTGCTTTCTAGCTTTTACTGCCATTATTTATTATCCACAGGATACTGGTGGGGAGAAAAACATGAATTGCAAGATAAATTGTTCACTTAATCTACCAACATTTCTCTCGAATTAAGAAACAGTTTAGGGAGGTTCCTCTATCTAAAGTTACATCTTTCTTGTAAAAAAAAAAAAAAGAAGAGGGAATTGTCTGAAGTAATTCCTCGCTTTCATTGAACAAAGTTAAAAAAAGAGGAAATAGATTAGAGTATATCCCTTAAATAATTTATTTCCGCTTCTACTTTTTTTATGACTCTTCTGGGATCCTAAAACTACTGGTAAATGCTCTAAATTTTCGCCAAGATTTTGCGGATATTAACGAGTGCATGTGTTGCTTATATCTCTCTTTTTTTCGGCAATAGTAGATCGATTTTTCATTGAATACATTTGTTGTTAAGATAAAAGATCCTGCATTTTCAACTTCAATTATGATCAGCAGGATTATAATTTTTCATGAATCACCTAAGATATGAATCGAGGTTTGAGAAAGAGCAATTTCATAAGACTTGAAATTTGGATGTTAATATTTCAGTAGAAGACCATTGTCCCTACTCTCTAACATAATTTTGAACAAAGTGCTGGTAAAAAATGTCTGAAATATGTTTTCTATTATCCGTGTACCAAGAAAATTCATAAACTTTTAAAATTATTCAGTTAATTAGCCTGCAGTTTTTGTGTTCTTTTTATTGTGCTTTTGAGTACCTGAAGGCATATTCTGATTTATATTATCGAGACAAATTAAACTGGTAGAAAAATTATTGCTAGTAAATTAATGCTTTTTTAATCAACCAAATCATCTTTTAAAGTAATAATAGGAGTAACTTGATCTAAAATGTCACAGCAGTTTTGATACTTATTTATTAATTTTCGTTCATATACAGGACATGGGAGTAGTTTCACCATTACATTATTCAGAAGAATAAATAAATTAAATCTTTCGTGCAATTTTACAACTCCTAGATCATTCTTCCTAAACTCCGTCGTACAGAAAGCCAGTACGAAATATCTTCTTCCTCAAGATATGAAACTTCCTCGGTGAAACTGTGAATGTAATTCAGTTTTTCGCAAAAATACCGAGGAAAATACACTCATAACTTTCCCAGAGTTTTAGTTCAATAAGTATGGAAGTCTAAAAGGAAACTCGCAAAAAATTTAGAAGATTTAAATGAATCGTCGATGTTATGGTTTGTTGGACCAGAGTTTATATTAATAACCAATACATCGAAATAGAATACTAATCGGCAAGTGAGGAATTTAGCTTAATTTGTTGCCTGAGTCACTTGTGAAACAAATATCTTTTCATTATTTCCAGACCTACGTAGTCGTTTACATGCAGCTGGTCGTTTTCTCTCCGTTTGTATTTTATGACCCCGACAAGCGCCTATCACTTTTATGAATGATCTGTGTGAAGTTAGGAGACTGCGTGTGATGGTTACCACCAGATGTCTGTGTTAAACGGGATGGGGGGGGGGGGGGGGTATAGACTCTCTACCTTTGGGGTTTAGTACTCCCTTATGATTCAGTATATTACCTAGTATTACTCATCCTATGAAGAGTTTCCCCCACCTAAATATTCCTGTTGAATGCAGATTTTAGTCCGATAACAGTTGGTAAAGCTTGTAAATATGCTAATGTCGTCTAGATATTCAGCAGATCACTGCCATTTTATCTATAAACGAATTTTATAATATAAAAAAAAGCTGTAGAAATTAATTGCAATTGAGCAAGCTGTGGCTTCTAATATATTTACAGTGAATTAAGTCATATTAAATGGACTTATTCATGCAACTTCAGTTATAACCACTTTAAACTCAGGCTACACAAGTATGGTTTAATCAAAATAAATGAAACAAATTATCTCTCTCTATAGATAGATAGATGGATAGATAGATATAGATAGATAGATAGATATGCAAGCAGAATTTTACTATTGAAAAAGAAATTGAATGAACTGAATGCAAAAAATCCAAAAGGTATAACAGAAAAGTCTGTCTGAATTATACTAAAACTATGAGACTCAGTTTTCGCATTAATGTGAGCTTTGTAGATTATATGAAATTTTATTACTGGCCCATTAAAGCTAAAGATTGAGATGAGGTAACACATTACAATTTAAAATAAAAATACACACTCATAGATACATAGATAAATAAAACAAAGCCCTTATGTTTTTGAAGCGATGTTTAATAAGTAGTACCATTGCATTTACGTCATAATTCCCACATGTTGACGATGGCGGAATGACTGGGGCCCTGGCATTCGGTACCAGAGTTTGTGGGTTCGTGTCCCCTTCTTGGCATGGACTTTAGTAGCCGTTTTGAATAGGCTTTAAGCAGTAGGTCCCGGTCTAATCAGCTCTCGTGTAGCAAAAATTGACCGTGGTGCTCAAAACCAAACCAACTCACAGGTTGACATGAATCTTATAAAGGCGTATTTGTAATTTTTACTCGCATCTTTATTTCCGTTTAACCACTTGAATACTACGTATTTCCGTCAGTATGCTCTTTTAGAACTGATATATTACCTGCTGTATGTTATTATTTTATTACCTGACATAGGAGCTTTTTCCTTAGTGTATTTAGTCCTTATAATTATCTTTCGTGACACTTAGTTGTATACCATGGACAGGGTGACGGGTACAATGGATATGAAGTTAAGTTTATCAAAAGTATGAAATGGTGTCAATAGACTTTTGTCTACTGCATCAACATGGACAATTTCTACCTTTAATCTTTAAACCTTTGGAGTGATCCGGTGGCAAAATATAATCTCAGACCTTTTAAATTCGACTACTCATTCACAGCGTCAAACATTTTTGTATCTCTCTTGAAAACAACTTGGATGCCTAGAAATAGAACTTGGACCTTTGCTCCTGCTTTTTGCGCTATTTGCTAGCCTTTGTACCACCGAACCAAATCAAAATAGTTAATAGCCCAAAGGCGAAACGTCAAAAAGAATAATGCTAAAAACCTCTAAAAAGAAAATTTTAGCTGAAATGAAACTTATAATGATCTGTTTTGTAGAGTAAACTAACATACTCTTTTGAATACAAAACAGATATTTTTCGTTAGGATATATATGCTTTATTTCTCAGCTGGGCACTATTTGAAAAGAAGTGTTATCATATCTGTTTTCCTGTCTATTTTCAGAGTATGGGTTCAGTTCCGTTTCACGGTTGTTTTACAGAATTTTTTTCCCACTTTTCCGTTTCATCGCGTTTCTGGTCCACCAATTTTTTGCAATTTTGTGTTTTAACCAGGGGCTGCTGTTTCGCCGCCACACCCTAGATGATGCCTTCCGGTAATCCGTATCTCTTAACGGGTTCACCGTTTTACTCCAGTGTAAATATTTATATCCGCACAAGTACTACTAAAGTAGAAGAGAACTTCAAAATCCTTTCACTCCAGTTTCGCAGAATGCGTGTCATCTCGTGAGGAAGTTCGAGGAGGAAAACGTGGAAGTGCGCGGTATTACCAATGCCAGCAAGATTGCCTGATTGATTACCTGGTGGGTAGAACAAAGGAGGTAAAAGAAATTAAAGGCTCTGTGGCGCTTGCGAGGAAATAGACTTTCGTCTTATCTCTCTGCTGTTTGAAATGAGTTGAAATATCTTAGTGAACAGATAATTTCTCATTGACGTTTCTTTTCAAATAGTGAGTCGTACGAAGGAAAGATAAAAGGGTTTTATCTATTTTTGCTCCGAAGCAGCTCTCATTCATAAATTCTTTTAAAATAATGTGTGCGCTTTCGTAAGCGATGTATATGATAAGCTTAAATGAAAATGATCAATACAAAATGATTTCGCTCTCTTGACTGATTGAACATAAAAAAAAAAAATTCTAAAATTTTATTAACAAAATAATAGGCGTATATGGCTAAAGGAATATCATTTTCAAGTATATCCCCCTTTTTTTAAAAGTAACATTGCTCTTAACGTTCGCACATATAACAATGAAAGGTTTTGTCCGATTGTTTTTTCTGTCTTACTGAAAAACAATCTTATATTTATGATCATAATAATGATCATAATTCATGATCAAAATAATGTTCATTTCCTGTACAACTGTCAGATTAGAGTCCTATTAGTTTCCTCGCATTTTCTATATTATTTTTTCAACTTTTACAAAAAACACAGGTCAGATGAAAGTTGCAAATAGGATCTGATATTTCTTTGAAAGAAAATAATGTTAAACAAATCGACCTGAGCTTAAAGTTTCAATTATTATTAAGTTTTCTGTTTATGTTTAGGAGAAAATTTTTGCAGGTGTTATCGAGGCAATCAAGATTACTTTAATATCTTTTTTTTTAAAGGGTCAGGTACCTTTTAAACGCTAAGAGACTCGTCAAAGATATCCCTATTTTAAATGATCAATAGTTATGAAAATCTTTTATTCAGGAATATGAAAATTTTACTGTGAGTTAAACACACTTTCTTCTTTATAAATATGGCTCTTAATTTTTTCTAGCTTAAAGATAAATTGTTAATTTTTTTTAAAATTTCAACCATTGTTTTTGTCAATATAATGTCATTGCGCGCAGACTTGCGTCCGTATGCATATACATATTTTTATTATTTTAAAATTAAGTTGCATAATATATCTTTAAAATGACGAACGTTACAATCAAAATTCTTAGTTCTTCATTGAAAAAAAAAATTTTTAATTTCAGAAATTTTTTCATAAATTTTATAATTCAAATTTTTAAGGTAGGAATGACATAATTGTTCGTCATTTTAACGATGCCTGTTTATATTGAACGTGTATAAAGTTTCATGGTATTCTAGTCAACTATTCGGGTGATATGCGTGCAATCACATAACAATGAAAAAAACAATGAATTCTAAAAAATCAAAAAAAAAATTCTTCAATCTACAAAAGATTGAGTGCAATATTTATAAAGAAGAAAGAGTGTTTAACACACAGTAAAATTTTCATATTTCTTAATAAATTATTTTAGTAACTACTGGTGATTTGAAAAAAGGATATGTTTGTCGAGTCTCTTGGTCTTTAAAAGGTACCTGACCCCTTAAGTCTTATCAGATGCTTTCGTCTTCACTATTATACCCTACGTTACAGATCATATTTTACTCCGACTTCAGTCGGAAAGTAAAATAGGGAGCATCCCGAAAAAAAAATATGAATATTTGGCTACAGTAACCTCAAAGGGAGTTACTATTAGTTGCTGTTGTGGCGGCCGATTTTTAGTATGCAATTGCCGTATCACTATGGTGGGGGCAGCGTAATTTTGCGTATTGATAATGGACTGCAATTAAATATTCAGTTATATTTGTATCTCGTATGTATAACGAGTGTACCTGATCATTATAAAAATATGTCGTTTGTGAATAAACAACGTCGACAAAGAAACGTGTAATTGATACATCAACTGTGCGACTGCAGAACAACGACTTTTGCCCAAAAGACCTCTTCCCAAAGACCTTGCCAGAGCGAGATCAGAAAAACAAACCATGTGAAGAACTACAAGTATACGTGATATAAACAGACACATACACTTTCTTAAGGCTGCTATGTACTAACCCCACTGGATTCGCTCACCCTAATGTTAACCTATAGATAAAATTTGTCCACGGATTGCCGACTTGGATTCAAAGATTTTTTTTTTTAAACTGTACTCCATCATAGAGAAAGAAATTTTACATTTGTGTACATTTTTAGTTTTTAAAAAAAAAATTGCAATTAATATTTTAAAATTTAAATTATTCGGAGAAAAATCTGGTATAGTGTGTTTTAAACGCTCATAAATTCCTTCGGTAGACGAAATTTGTAAAATGAATCGTGTAGCGCTTTGCAGAAAAGTTCAAGCTATCTGACAATACCAATTTCATTTGATTATCAGCATTTATGTACCTGTAAATAGTTGACAAAAATGTATTTTAAATAAAAAATTTGGGGACAGCGCTTAACCACCCCTATAGAGAGAGAGCCATTACAATCCCTCAAAATGTCAATCCTAAGGGGGGGGGGTGGAATTCTCAAACTGTCATCTGGACTCCTCCCACCACAAGAGTCTGCAGAAGGAAGAGGAAAAGGGAAATACGATTTTTTTTTCTTAGTACATAGCAGCCTTAACGTCTAATGTTAATCTTTCTTCAATTCTTAATCTTAAAATCAATCAATTATACCATAGAAGATTACTGTTCTTGTTTTACATATTCATGTTTCATACATGTTCCACCTACGCTCTCTAGAGAAGAGGCACTTTTTGATTGGGCAACGTATTTTTTGAGTAAGTAGTAGTTCGGGAAATAACTTTGTATTTTAGTTTTAAATGGAAATATTTAATTAATGTTTCTTTCGTATCTACTAGGTTGCTAAATCTTTGATGTTCCTTATTAAATTCTATGTTGCCATTAATATAAAATCTATTTCTGTTCATGTAGTCTTGAGGACTGATGTTCAAAATAAGACTTCCTCACACCGCAAGGTTAGGCTAATACGGTTGCACATATCGATATGAACTACATATTGGAACATACAGATCTATATATCGGATGATCCGTGGTTCAAGACCTTGCCCTGACATCCGGTAGTAATATTGATTATAACAACAGCAAGATCACTAAGGCTGAAAAATTTATCTCATATATTCGTTTCTTAATCACAGCCTTTTGAAATTAATGGAGACTTATGATAGAATTTTCCCCCTTATTAGTTTTATCCTCCAGTATTACCTTGGACATGGTTCGGATTAGTTTTTAGATTAAAGAGTCTCATTTTTCCCTCTGGAAGTTAAACTACATTTAAGTGCTGCTTAAATTATACAGCGAGCTGCACGTTGATCGAGATCATACGGCCTCTAAGAACACAATGCAGAATATTTTTGATTTTTTTCTCTCGAATAATTCTATTTGTCAATCTCCCGACACATAATGGAAATTAACGATTTAAAAATCTTTTTTTTTTTTAATCAGAATCTGTCCTTTCTCTTAATTCTATTGTGCAACCCAATTTTAAAAAGATTATAATACAGAAACCGTCTCAACTTCAGTGATTTCAGAATCAGTAACATTGCTTTCTAAATGTAAAATTATTTTGCGCAGTCAAATTTGCTTATAATCTCGCAATCGATGCAGTAAGTTGCATATCATACCTATATATCATGCAATTTTCATACTGTATTCCACTGAAAATATATCTTTTTCGTTAAGATTTGTGAAAGTTTACCATGTGTAAAACCTCATGAATAATGTTTCTTTTACTCAATGCAAGATGTTTCTCTTATCGAGCACTGAACCTTAAACTCTCCTAGAGCAGACTCCTTTTTAGTGATTTTCAATTAAACATTGAATCTGTCTCGGCTATTTTGAACCACAAGCCGCCAGTCTATTTGTAATTAAAATGCCCTTTCTTGTTGAGTACGATGTGGAGTAATTTTCCTGTATGACTAAGTTTTAGTTGCAAAGCGCCAATGGGATATTTTAACACTCTTTGAAGTTAACTGCATTGATAACTATTCTGTAAATGTCCCAGTGAAAACAGTACCAAATTTAAATTTAGGATATGTGACTTTATAGCACATACAAAAATCTAAAAAGAAATTTTTCTTACCCTTACTGCAAACCAATGGTTAAATGATGTTTACATACGATTTTTCTATGATCAAATTCATCACTGACATGCAACCAGCGAAACTGAATATATTTGTTTCGGCAGGCAGACAGGATGTTTTCTTTCACTCAATCATGTAGGATGTGTAGTGAGTGAGGCATGTAATGTATACAAAAGTAGTTTGTAAAATTCTCAAATTTCCTTTATTTCTGCAAATGCTTCATCTAAAGAGCAACAAACTGAGTAATGTCTTAGAATGGAGTCAAATGCCTCGTCTCCCCCACACACAAAATAGTTATTAAAAAAACAACTTCGAATAAATTTTAAAAAAATTATTTCTCTCCCCCCCCCCCATTTCTTGTTTTCACATACGTTTCTCCCCTTTTACTCACCAGCTTTTTCTTTCAAACTGTAATGCTATTTCGCTGAAACTATTTTAAAAGCAAGGGCTTTTAACTGGGACAATTTCTTAAAACTTTTTCAATACTACACACAAGTATAGTCATGTGATTAAGGTTTAGTTTGGCTGAGAGCGCTACGGTCAATTTTTGCTACACGAGAGCTAATTAGACCCATGGGATGAAGTAAAATAAACATAAGATAAAATAAGTTGCATGTATAAGTTTTGTAAATTATATACGGATTTTTGTCCCCTTTCCATTTTATAACTAGTTAATGTCTAACAACTATGAAGTTACACACACGTGTGTGTGTGTGTGTGTGCAGCATTTAAAATATGATGTTAATTGCAGATATATGACTTTATTTCGCGCCTAAATATGCCTAACATAAAACTTTAATTTAAAGTCGGTAGTATCGTTACTAGATCTGTTTTACTGTGGGTTGCCAAGCCAATAACAATGAACACAAATTCTAGAAAAACTGTCGATTAAATATTTTTGGGTGTGATTTTTATCTAGCATTTTAGCTGTTTTTGTTTAGTCTTATTTAAAATTTATTGCAATATCTAGAACGACTTGAATCCTCCTTATTTGAAGCACTTTGAATGTTAAGATATTTGAAAGCTGTTTAAAACTACAATTTCTTTAAAGGTAAAAACTTACCTCAAATAGTCAGATGTATATCAGAATGCAAGAAACTTATTAGATATGTGAAAAACAGTGAAGGGATAATCGGCTTAAGGTAATGTGAGGGTTCGTTTCCCCATTAAATTTCTTTTCTGATGAGTAAGATAAGAATCTTAGCGTGAACTAAGGAAACGTCCGTTGATGTAAATTAAACTTATTAAATGAAATTTGTAGTTCAGATAAAGTAAATTTAAATCGTCGTATCAATTTCACTGCTTGTGTGCAGCTAATTGTGTACAGAGTTTTCATCGCTTACCGCTTTATGCATACGAACATATTACATCGTACACCCGGAAACCCTTCTCTCGACATCGGTAACCCGTATAATGTACTCGCAAGTACCAAGAAACGATTATAAAAATTAACAAACAACATATCGCTTACAATTTTCTAAAAATGGTCTACAGATTCAGTTGACATCAAGATTGTGTCCCACGCATATCATGTTCGTGTATGTTGTTATATCAGAAATATTTGCGTTGAAATGTCTTGTAGAGTTGAACAGTAATTAACTCGTTATGTGAGTAAAAATGATTTCGGTTAACATTTTTAATAGTTTCTGTGCCTATTTATTGCTGAACTTCATTAGATAAACATAGTGGTTTTATTCGGACAAATACACTTAGTTTTATATTATTATAAAATATGACTCAGTATGTCTTGCTGTGGTGAATGGGAGTCTGGAAGCATTAGTGCTTCTCGAAGTGAGACGACAATATCCGAGAATGACTACTCAATCCAAGAAGACAACGAAAATGAAGATGATGCTTATTTACCAAAGACCAGTTTTGAATGGGTAGGAATGAATTCTTCCAATGATGTAATACCAACACCGTTTCTTTTCACTTCTCAATCTGGCATCTATCAAATGATAAATCAATACAAAGATAAATATGAATTTAAAAAAATCGAAAAAAAGTATTTTTTAAAACTTTTTTCTTCTTCCGAAACCCGGAGTTTACCTACCATGAAAATAATTGAAAATGACGTATAAAAACTTTTGCTTGTTCATAAAATAAATTACATAAAATAAATAGAGATAAAATGCATGCTTGGAAAAATTTAAATAACATGCATATTTTAGGTACACTTAGAAAGCAAAATCCTCAAAGGTAAGGCCGTTAACCGTGATACCCCCCCCCCCCCCCAAAAAAAAAAGGAAGAAAAAAAAAAAAAAAAAAACTTGGTCTTTTTCTAATGTTACCCCAATTTCTATATATACTTTTATAGAATTATAAGTAATATGTAATAGGTATTACAATAAATTGAATACTATTTTCAGGTTAATAATTGCTAAATTATTGCATGATTTATAATCTTAATTAAATACATAAATTCAGTACTAAAACTGATTTATAATTACATTAAAATTATATGTAAATTATGTATTGCATGCAATATTTTAGCCTAATGTGACACGCTAATTTAAATTTCAAATAAAATACAAGGATGACATAAACTTATTTCTTTTTCAACAAAATTTTCTCTTTTTAACTATCTTTTGTTATTTTCAAAGAGGAAAACCCTATTCACACATAAATACACAGCATAAAGTTGTGACAATATAAGTAAAGCCTTCTTTACGGCTGATATCAAAATTTATGATTACATAAAAGCAATATATTTATTGAGGTATTTTAGCTTATTTCTTCTCTTAAACTGAAAATACATGATGACAAATTCTGATTTCTTCTTTGGTTATATTTTCTCTCTCACTTTTGTTATATTTGAAAAATGTGTGTATAAAGCCTAATTTGCATAAATAAATAGTTTAAAGTTGTAACAACATGAAGAAAGCTTCCTTTCAGTGTGGAGTTATTTATCTTTAGCGGTTATCGAAAATGCCTATATTTCCAAATTCTTCTAGTTAAAAACTTACTTTTCGGTTATTTTTCAATAAGTTTTTGTACGCTTTAATAATATACGACAGAAGACTGACGGTGCAGCTCATCACTATATTTCGCATCACCTCTGGTGAAAATTGTCGATATAGAGGTCGCAGAAAGGAAAATTATGAACCTAATTTTATACCTCCCTTTTGAATTTTAAGAATACAATGTTCAAAATTTTAGATTTTAGAATTAATGCTACAAATTTCATCAGTTGGAAATATGCAGTACTCTTAAACCGCCTTTTGCTTAATTTACTTGCAAGCGAATGCAGGCATAAAATGAAGTTACATGCAGTCGAACCCCGTTATAACGAACTTCAAGAGACCAAAGGTTTTGTTCGCTTTATCCGGTGGTTCACTATATCCGAACCGTTAAGAAATATGCTAGAGTTCCCAAAATGTATAACTCATTAGATGCAATGTGTATTCAATAATTATGTATTAAAAAATGATAAAATCTATTAAAAATTATCATTAATGAATTAAATCGACTAAAATCGATTAGATTAAACTGGCACAATACTAATTAAATTACGTACAATAGGACAGCGGGGCACCAAAATTTTCATTCGTTATATCCGTGAGTTCGTTATATACCAGGTTCGCTATAACGCGGTTCGACTGCATTTATTTTCATCCCCAGAAGAAAATTCCTGATCAGATTTTATTGTTAAAGATCGCAGATCCAGTCTTCATTATCGTCCCATTTATTGAAATTTTCCATTGTAGTAAAACTGGTAAAATATATTGTTTACTCTGTGAAAATTTTATTTCCAAAAACGTTTCTTATGCTTTAGTTATGATGAAAGGCAGCCGGTATTGCGATTAAAACAGCAATTACAATTTCTTCCCAAACATGCGGCAAATGGATTGAAACGTTAAAAATTATTTTTCTCTTGTTTCGGCATCAAGTAAAATTTGAGGAAGGAAAATGCTTGTTTTTTTTTTTTTTTTTAAGTTAAGTAATATGCCCGACAATTGTTTCGTAGCACTGCTGTAAATGCAGAGTTTATTTTTTTCTGCTAAAAATAAAGCGTTGCGCTGCAAGGGTAGTAGTTCTCGGCTGTCCCATTGTGTACGGAAATGTGCGTAGTTTTATAGTACGGCCACCACTCATCTCCATCATTACATCACGGGATTTAATCATGTTCTGAATGATCCACCTGTTTTTTTTTTCACCCGATGCCTTCATCTCTGTCTCATTTATTCTCTCTCCGTGGTTCGTTCAACCCTTGCTGGGCGTTTTGAAGGTCAAGAGCATTTCGAAGTCGGGCTCTCCGGATCCTTTTCTGTGCTCCTCCTTACACACGCAGCTCTATCGATCTGTGAGCACTGACCTCGCTCTCCCTCCCGATCGATATTGCTACTTCCGCGCATTACCGAGTCTGCTTGGAGCAGAGATGAGGCGTCGATCCAGACGTGCAGGATCGAATCTGAAAGAGCAGCTCTCCTCATGCTTGCCCTCCAAATTGGCTTGCCCCAGTCCAAAATCGCCTAATCTCGCTTTTTAACGGGAGGAAATATTGCACTGCGAAAGAAGGTTTTCCCTTAATTGTGCATTCCTCGCTGACACTTGCAGAAGACGAGTATTTTAGCCTGTGGTCGTGCATTTTGAAATAAATGCTAAGTTATATGTGCAATATGTGTTTGTTGCTAAGACTTTTCAAAAAAATATTTTCTGTAAAAACGCGAGACGTTGTGCAAGAATTTATTGTCAATATCCTCTGGATAAAAGTGATGTTGCTTTCGAAATGCTGAGTGTTGCCATTTCTGGGTAGCCTAAATTCTAGCTATTAAATTCTTTCCCCAAGAAAAGTGGAGAAAATTGTTAAAAGTATAGTTCCTACTTTAACTAGCATTCAGGGGGGAAAGATTATGCATTTAAAATATATCTCATGGGGAAGCCCCACTAAATCAACCCATATATTGTATATTATATGGGACAGTCGCTATAGCATGTTTTTAGCAAACAGTGTAGTCATTTATTTAGTAACTAGCTGAAAACCCGCACTTCGCTACGGAGTACATTCAAATTAAATACAACTGTCAATGTATGCAATTAATGCCAAAAAATAAATATATATAATTAATATATATATATATATATATATATATATATATATATATATATATATATATATATATATATAATAAATACGACGATCAATGTATACAACTGATGTAAAATATTATATATATATATATATATATATATATATATATATATATATATATATATATATATATATATATATATATATATATATATATATATATATATATATATAAATCGTAAGGGATATTTTTATAGACAAAATAATGCAGAAGAAAATATTCAAATTAAATCTAATAGGACATACTAAAGAATGTATTACATTTTGAGGAACATATCTTTTACTGTATTCTAATACTTTTTTGGATAATGTCCAATCGTCTGTCACATTAGCAAGAAATTTTTTTGTCTATTTCGTTGTTATGAACGTGACGATAAATTTATTTAAAGTACCAGAAAAAGAAATCACGTGATCAGCATTTAATAAATTAAATTCTAAAAATTAATCTTTAAAAATTCACCAAAAATCAGAAAATGGAGGTAAAGATTCGAAAAAGATTCCGTTTTAAAGGAATTTCTATGATCTTTCTCGTGATATAAATTTTATAACCCTCAAATTATCATTTTAAATGCAAACTAAAAAAAAGTTACTAAAACAGCTTAAAAATTTAATTTTAAAAAAATCTAAGAAGAATTTTTCAAAAATCTTTCTTAGTGCACCCCTACACTATAAGAAGAATCGCCATGCAAAATTTCAGCCCTTTAGGTCCAGCGCTTTGGTCTGTGCGTTGTATGCTAGTCAGTCAGTCAGTTACGGAACTGTTTTATATATATAGATATGAAAATGCTACATAATACATATAAGTTGCTCTTAGGATTGAAGCATATCATATAGATGGTGGTCCACACACTCATAACTGAACTGCTGCAAGGTAACTCAGAGAAATAATCTATGTCAGTTAATTATGCAAGTTACGCGTATACATTTTGAAACACCTGCTATCCCTTCGAGTCATAGTTTGGTAAGAAGATTATATTTCTCTTAATGGGAATTCATTGGAAAAATACGACCTTCTATACCTTGCTTGACATGTAAATAGAAACACGTACACACCTCTTGTTAGATTTCATCTAGAAAGAGTTGAGCATGTATATTATGCTGGAAGAGAATATTTCTCAGGGAAAAAAAGACTACATTTTACACGTCTCAAACCTTTTTATAAGGTAAACAAATATCGTTAAACTTAACTTTGTATCTGAGAATCGGCTGATGAAACTTATGCTTCCCCCTGTACACCAATAAACAATTAACTGTTTCCATAGAGCAAATATTCAACTAAAAATATTAACAAAAATTTTCTGATAGTAACTTAAAACACTTCCTAAATTATTACGTTCAAAAAGTACAATACAACTGGGATAGTACATGAAAGACCGGATTTTTTCTTTTTTTATGGGGGGGGGGAGGAATTGTCAGCCCTTAGGTCCTTGTCTGCCTACGTTATTGGTACATGGAATAATATTAGCTATATGGTTCAGATAGGCAATATTAAAGATAAAGCTTCCTATAGCCTCCTTTTATAAACTGTGTTTCTTGTAACTTACAATTTATTTAAATATAGGCAGATTAGAGCTTTTCATCAGCTATAACATTAAAAATTTTGACTTATGATTCTGAAGAATATAGTTTGACCCTACGCCATATACTTATATTATTTAGTAAAACATAACCCTAATGTTTCGAAACCAGTCAGCCAACTCTATGTACACACGCATATGAACTCATGAGAAAGGGAGAAAGCTCTAAATCTTACGTGGAGGATTCTATATACGGATCAGTGCATCAAGCTTCCATTACATGCTAAGAAATGCCCTAATTGTCATCTCCCTCCTCTATGAAAACTACCGGAATTGAACTCTCTTTCGAAAGCATTTGCCGCAACTCGCTGATTTTATTACGTTAAAAATTCGGACACAATTCAGCCAGTAAAAACAAGCAAGCAAACAAACATACAAATCATGTAGAATGCCTGCTTAGTTGAAATTAGAGAACTTTATATATGCTTTTCTTTAGGTGTCCTTAAATATTACAGTGCATATAATTCGCTGAAAGTATTCAAAACCTTTTATATTATAAGGAAACGATCCGCAGTACAAATTCATAAATGTCTTTGCTAACAAGCAAAATTTCATTAAGCCTCTCTAAATCATAATTCATTGTTAGCATATTTCTTATTAGTATATTCGTATTTAATAACTTACAAATCTATTCATGTGTATTATCAGAAACTAAGTAAAGGATGATTTTAATACAGTTTTATTTCTGAGTTGTTAAAATTAATATCTCGTATGTGGCCATTCTCCTTCAGACCTCATATGAACAGACAATTACTGTCATGCTTTTTCCGTTTTAAAGCATCATATTGATTTTGTTTTGCTAAAAGAAGGGGAAGAAATGAAGTAATTTGCTTATGAAAATATTTAATGTGAGAGTTCAATGACAGGTTGTCATTATAAAAAGGAAAGTTTAAAGAAAAAAATATTAATTGCTAAAATAGAGAAAAAGATTTGATAGCTTAATACCATGAGTTGCAAAGAGATTTTTAACAGTACTCGCTGTAAAAAATGTTAGAGCTTTGTTAAACTGCGCATTGTTTAAAATAAAACCGATTTCTTCATTCCCCCTTTTCAGATTCTTAATGAGTTTTTGACAAAAAAATCTCCATTATCTCGTTTTCATGCACTACATTATAAACAGACCGGAAATAATTTTGAACACGAAAGGCATGGGAAAATCTATAGAATGTTTAACTTGCAACCGTTTTTAGACTGTAGAGAAGAAAAAAGCATTGAAATCAAACAATATCATTTCAAATTTTAAAAACATTTTAATGTTTTAAAATTATGATTATTTTAGAGCTAAGATCAATTCCAAGAAGAAGATAAGAAAATTTATAATAAACGTATGCTAGAATAAAAATAGATAACAAGTATATTTGCTTTGAAAAAAATAGAGAAACATATTAGCTCTGTAACTTATAAATCTACATGTATGAAGAAAGAATTTATTTTATACATTAGTTCTTTCGTAATAACACTGAAATCAAGAAAAGCATTAGAAAATAAAACTTGTAATGAATAAAGTAAACATGAAAAGGCTTTGATTGTGGTTTGTAAATTTTATTTTGTGAAAAAAATAGCCGGGACACATACTTAATCATTTTCGTGAATATAAGGTCTGGGAGACGCTTATTTTGATCGCAAAATACGAGCGTGAAATTAATTCGCACCAATCTCAAAGTTCGAAATGGATTTCTTGTTTATTGATCCACTTTTTTACGTTCCAATTAAGCGTTGCTCAGGGAAGATACTAAAAACCGAAGCAACATTATTAAATGGATAATTATTGAATTTTTTTATGTTAAACCCTAAAAGTATTTGAGATCATTTATCAATGTTTCCGTTACCAACTAAGAATATTATATATTAAAAAAATATGCTTTAAAATATTGCAGTAACAATGAGCAAATAGGCCTCATTTAAATAAACTACCAGAAGAACACTTATTACATAAATAATTTATACACACACACACACACATATATATATATATATATATATATATATATATTAGAACAATAAAGCCTTGTTTTTTGTTAAGAAAATATTAACATTTTTTAGTTTAACTATCGCAACCTGAAGGAAGCAAGAGGATTTTTTTTAACTGAACTAAATAGCAAAAACAAGAGTTAAACGGTTATAATTCTTCTCCCCCAGTAAAGCATATGATCTACATTATAATATTGTTTCAAGAAATTAAGAAGTGGCGTAATAATTGCATAAAAGTTATTAGATATTGTGCGAAACTTAAAACAAAATAGCAATATTTTATGTTGCGTAATTTTATGCAGAAGTACTAAAATGATTATAGTTCGGGTGATGTTTGAACATATCATGGGTAAGATTCGGGGCCCTCACCTGAAATCTCCTAGGAAACCGACAGAGGAATTAACAGGAGGTGAAAAGCCTCATTTCTGACTAAAGATCCTTTATCAAAAAATTTTGATCTGGTCCACAATTAAATTTCTCCTACCAATGAATGGAGAATGAAAAAGCACAAAATAATTCATTTTTTTAAACTTAGTCAGATCTTATCTGAATCATAAAATTAAATATGCACGTTTTTTCAATGTTCAGTATCAGAATATTGTAGGAAAATTAAGTATCGCTTCTGATAAAACATTGGAAAAATCTGACTTTATCAAATTTTAATCTATTTTCTTTACTAAGTGTGTACTTAGCGAAAAGGGTATTTTTCGTATTCTTTAAATGGACACAGAAATACGACCTAAGTAGAAATTAAAACAAATGAAAATATCTTCCGCAAACGGTTGCAATCATAGGGAAAACAGTTGCTGCTTTTCTGAAGAATCCTCCAGTAGAAGTGGGGGAATAATTTAAGTATTCCCTGCTTCCCTTTCTCTTGAAATCAATAGAAGTTTTGTGTAGATAAGATCTCACGAGCAAAATGGGAGTAATGGATAATAATTTGAGAGGGAATACTCTCGCATAAGTTATGACTCATCCATTGAATGACATGACTGGTACGTTATGGATACTATATAAATAGGAGAAAATGTATTAAATAGAATATATTTCATTCCTATATTGGGGAATTCCACTTTTACAGAGCTGGGGGAGGGAAATGCAAATTTTATGCAATCGATTCTTTTTCTTTTAAATCCGTGCAAACTTAATCTGATAATTATATTGATCTAAAAAATTAGTATTCTTAAATAATAAATATTTAGTCACTGGAATTAGGTTTTATTACATGTATAATATTTTTTCTTTTTATTGCTTTTATTTATTTCTCATTTTTCATATTTGGTTTTTAATAAAATCTTAAATCAAATTCATTCGCAATTTATATCATATGGACTTTGAAGTGACAGCACCCACTTAGTCACGTTTGATCGGTGAATATGTTTGAAGAGATTGCATTGAAAACTCGCTCGATAATCTCGAACAACTACTGCGATGATGACCTGGATTTTATACATTTTCCTCTAAATGTAAAAGGTTTACGATCAAAGAAAATTTCCATGTCTTCGATCCATAGTATAATTTTCTGTATGTTTTATTAAACTATGCAAAAGAAAGAAAAATTGCATTTAATTATCCACTTTTGAAACCCAAAATCATCACATTATTTTGTAGTACTGCTGGACAAAATATCTCGAAGTATTCAAAACAAAATTATGGTTAAATATTGTGGCTGAGCATATTCGATCTTATCCAGGTACGTTATAAGAAGCAACAGTGCCTTTATTAATGAAGTATGTTTAAAATGTTAAGTTCCAAGGGCCACTTAAAATATTTTCACTGGTCAGATCTGTGACAAGAGTTACTCTAGTGGTTTTTGTCAATACTCATAAGGAAAGAACAACTTAAAGCTGACATTAAATTGTTGCAATTTAATGACTCGTTAATGAACAAATTCTTATTTGGCAATTCCCTTACAATCGTTTTTCATGCTCTATAAGAGTAAAAAGTGGTTGACACCTTTCAAGTTTCAAGAGTACTTCCAGATAATAAACACTTCACCTATTAAGATTGCTTGATGGCAACTATTTATAGATACTTTAGCTTTATTCTTTAGAATGCTGTGCGGGGAAAGGGCTCGTTAGTTGATGCCGAGAAGGGAAACAAAATACTGTTTTATTAACTATGAAATTATATACAGGTAACCCTCCTATAACACGGTAGATAGGTTCCTAGAAAATGCCGTGTTGTGTGAAATCGTGTTATATGAGACCCAGAAACAGTTCAAAAAAGGGGATTTAGGTTCTGAAAACTTATTTAAAACAAACCTTTTTTTAAAATTTCCATATAAGCAACTTAATTTTTATTAAAAATATAAATGTATGTATAACACAAAACGAAAAGAAACAAAAAAATATTATTTTCATTTAATGCGACCTTAATTTAATAAATTTCTTCCTCATCACTGCTCTGTACAATCAAACGAGAACGTTTTTTCGATTGAACGATATCACCTTCATTTTCAGAACCTTTTCCTTCATTTATATTTTTTGCACCTTCTATCCTCTTTAAAAAATTTTGTAATTTTGGTTTATTTGCTGGTTCTTACAAGGTCATTGTAGATTCACGGTATGGAGATACACTTTTGCAGCTCCCTTTAGAATTTTCAGCTTCTTTTAGCGGAAGGGTCTGCATTCAGGAAAAATGATTCAAGATTTTCAGCTAAGTTTAGGCCTTCTTGTAATTTTATAGAGCTATAGATGAATAAATTATAATTTGTTTATGCATTTCATGTAAACCCACTATAGTTCCTTCTTCCTTTCCGTCATTATTTTAAGATAATTTAGTTTTTAAATGTGTGAAATAAAAATCATGCTATCTAGTGCTATAGAAGTACAGTGTTGTACAAAGGTTTTCGCAATTTTTTTTATCGTGTTAGAGCGAAACCGTGTTACAGGTTGCAGTGTTATACGAGGGTTCCCGCAATTTATCTTATCGTGTTAGAGCGAAACCGTGTTGTAAGATGCCGTGCTGTAGGAGGGCTACCTGTGTGTGTGTGTGTGTATATATATATGTGTGTGTGTGTATATATATGTATATATGTGTGTGTGTATATATATGTATATATGTATATATATATGTATATATATATATATATATATATATATATATATATATATATATATATATATATATATATATATATGTATGTTTATATATGTATGTGTATATATATATATATATATATATGGCTTGGTACAAGAAGTGCCTAAGTCAGTTTTTTCTAAGATGACTTTGTTTGCTATGTCTCTTTTAAAAAAATATTATTTTCAATGTAAGAAGTACCCAAGTCTGTCCGATGCTTTAAAAGCATTTTCTAAACCATTGTACAGACTTAGGTACTTCTTACATTGAAAATAATATTTTTTTTAAAGAGACATAAGCAAACAAAGTCATCTTGGAAAAAGCTGACTTAGGCACATCTTGTACCAAGCCACAGATATATATCTTACTATTTTACATTTTATTACTACTTTATTGTTGTTGCATATTATTTTCAGGGTTCGATTCTCTCTTTTCCGATGACAAGGCTGAGATCGGGGAGTTATGTTGGCTCACCTATAAGGTGCTCCCATAATAAAGAAGTCAACAAATTCACGGCGTTGATGGGCGAATGTTGAAATAGACAAAGTGCGTGCCACGTTAGAATCAATATATTATTATAAGATTTTCTTTTTTTTTTCAAATTAGTGATATGTATTCACTCTGTTTATAACTTTAGGCTTATTGTATCTATAGCCTTACATTAAAGAATTCTCTTACATTAACTTTAGCAATAAATGATATTTCAAAGAGCTTACGGTACTCTTTAAAAATATCTTTTTCTGGTGAAATGTCTACTATCAGTTAAATAATTCAATAGTTCATTCGAAGTCCATTTAATAAAAGTGTACTCTTTTAATCATATTGGGGACTATCACAATAATAATAATAAAAAAAAACGCTTCTTCCAATATGTTTTATTCAAGAACTAACTATTATTCTTTTTTGAACTTGCACGATTAGAAGCCATTTTTTTCAGAGTCAAGAACTTCTAAATGTAATGTTATATTTTAAAACATTCATTTTTAGGGGACCGTGTTGTATCTGGGAATTTTTTTAGACTGAATATTCATTTTTTATTAGATAAATGTACAATATTTTTTAAAGGAGTATTTTAAAACTCTAACCTCCATTACTTTAAATGGCGAATGATTTAGTGATACTTTACTTTGTGCTTTGAACACCTTTAAGCTATTATAGCTTCTCTGGGGGATAAAAAATCGACAAATTAATGTGATTTTACAATTACAACTAATAAATATTTATTTTTTTAAATAAAAAAAGCCATTGTTTTTTAATATCATCAGGGACACTGACACGAATAGGTACGTTTAGTTTTCTTGAAATTAAAACTAATTCTACTGGAAAACAATAACAAAAAAAGGAAAATCTCGTGGGACACTACGGAATTTTTCAATAGGAAAAACAGAAATCTTGCTGTATGCTAGTACTGATAATATTTTAGTCTACTTTACAGTTAGTGATACGAAAATATTTTCGTTTGATGTGTTAAATTCGTTTGATTATTTGAAGAATATCGTTGATATTTCAAAAATAAAACATCAGGAGTATAAAATACATCCAGTTTTAATAATTGTACTTATTTAAAAATGAATTTGCAATTATTATTTTATTTTATAAGAAAGTAATAAACTAGAACATATGTGGATAGAAATTAATAAACTAGAGCATATGTGGATATTATTTTATCTCTGATGTATCTATTGTTTTACCCATTTTTTCTTGTTTTCTGAATTTCTGTCAATATAAAATAAACAGAGATTAATCAAAGAAAAAAATCATTTTTTCCCTCACTTTAAAAAAAAACTGTCCATGAAGACGTTAAATGAATATTTTAAAATTCTGATCTCCGTTGTTTTAATTGCTAAATTGTTTTTGTGATTCTCTAGTTTTTAACACCATTAATCCATAACAGTTTCTGGAATAATAAAAATAATAATTTTAAAAATCAACAAATTCTATTTCAGTTAACATCACGCTTAATTTTGCCGTATTTTCTTTTGCTCCCAGTAATATCTGTCCCTTAATTTAATTTTATAACCTAATGGTACACCATAGCATTCTTTTATTTGCATTCTCTGTTTCGATTTCAAATATCAGAGGCATATTTTGGAAGAAAATTTATAGGTTTTTTCTATTTGCGATAAATAAAATCAATATTTTTTATGTCTTAGCATAAGCAAAAAAATGCATACGATTAGAATTATTAACTATACATTTCTAAAGCTACTGTGAATTAATTTGGAGTATCATTATTTTTAAAATGAAGAAAAACACAGACTTTGTTAATTGAAACTGCTGAATAAATTCGTCTTTCTTGTACTTCCGGTTGCAGCTTGGAAATTTTGCATTTTATTCCCAGGAAGTAACGCAATAGCTGTTGAAATACGGCTCTCATTTTGCTATTTTTTTTTAAATAGATCAATGAAAAAAAAACCAAATTGACCATTTTTTTTTTCAATCCTGTTCGAGGAATTTTGATTAAATATTCAAAAGAACAATAAGGCAACTGAAAACTGTTTGCAATGAATTCATAGAAAGATGCTTTTAGGTATTAAAGGAAAAAAAGTATAAAAGCAGTAAAAACTGAGAGAGCTTTTGTCATCAAGAAACGTATATTATGCATTTTAGTTTGAATAGACCTTCAAAGAACCTGATCATTGTGGTTCTGTATATTTTCTTTTTTGGTTATTTTCAACTTAATAGCGAAATCTGATCTTGACCTTTATTGTTTTACAGCATAATATATTTATTCGCGGTATTCTTTATGGAGATTCAAATGAAAAAGAATAATTATTCCGGATCCTTTAATTATATAAGCTCGAAGAATGAAAAGAAAATTTTCCTATATAAAAACATTTAAATAAAGGGTAATATGTTATACATATTTGCAATCTTTTCTAGAAAAATTTATTTCTATTTTTAGCTTATAACTACAATAAAAAATAAGCGTTATGAATTTATCTTTGAACCTGAAAACTGAGAATCGGTTTAAAACGTTACATGTGTGCTATGACTCTAAAATAAGGAACTTACATTTTTCGCTGACAATGCATCGATACTACAAGCCCAGCATTCTATTTTAACGCAGGATTTAACCTAATGTGATGTATTTATTTTCCTGAATAATTTCTTAAAACGTATATAGAATGTGGAATAACCTTTTTTTGAAAAATTCATACGCGTATACGAATGACACATTTCGTATTCATTTAAATAGTGCAGAGGAAAGGGATTTTGCTTGTTTTCAGTAATAAGGATTTTTGGTGTGTTTCTGTTATGGCACTTTATAAATTGTAAAGATTGTCTGCCAGGACCGAGAATTCATTGCGAGTTTCTCAACCTCCGGATTTTTATTCTGCCAACTGATCTTTTCCCGCGATGTGTGGATATTCTCCTTTAAAATTTATTTCCCCCAACTTTCTTTTTGGTGCTGACGACATAGAGTGTGTGTGGGGGGGGGGGGGGGGTTATTATTATTTTTTATTGTTATATTATTTATTCGGCTGTTCGAAGTTCTATTTCTACCGTAAAAATTTACCATATATTTCCCTAATGGCCTGTCACCTTTTATCCGACCACTAGGCGCCACTGTAACGACCGGAAATCAAACTCCTAAAACAGGTCTCCAAAGCCCAAGTCAGCTTTATAGCAGCTTAATTATCTCGTCAAAAAAGAAAATTAACATTAGGATTACATTTTTCCTTCGTAAAGTTACTGAATTGAGGGAAAGTTCTCAATTAATACCGTATGACATTGTATAGACATTTATTATTGATATTAATGAAAATTATTTAACTTTTCGTGAGAAACATGCTTATATATTTATTACAATAACCTTTTTATTTTATGTGACACCATTCCTATTAAATCCAAAACTGCTTTCACTAAATCCAACATAAATCTTAAATCGAGTTGATAAAAAATTAAATATTTTGAAATTTTCATGCATGAATGTGGCAACTTCTTAGGCAATGTAACTGTAAAAAGAAACCTTTTGACAGAGCATTGGAATTTTATGTAATCTCTGTAGTTATTGACTACTTTTAATACTGTAGTTATTGACAATTTTTAATGGTAGCAGTTATGTGCTATAACAGCTATCTCTTCAGTTACCGTCAAATGGGTACTCAAAGGACTATATTCTAGCAAAACAATGAATACGCAATATATTTGTTTCGGTCATTTTCCCAGACCATATTTTTTCCCCCTCTCTGTTTTGTATATTTATAATTCTGCTTGTTATTTTCAAATCATAACATTGCAATATACCAGAGGTGGAGAACGCGCGGCCTTCATAAAAGCTAGCACTTGTATTAATTAATATTTAATTATATAGATTACAACAATTTCCAAATAAATAGTATTAAATAAAGAACGGCATGAATGTATGTACAGCGTCGGCCAAAATAAAGTTGACATTTTGAAATTGTTGTCTAAAGTCGCTACAATTGTATATTTATCCAAATGAGCTTCGTTTACCTTGATTGTATGATACTTTAACTACACTTTATATGTAATTTAATGCTCAGAGTTTCTTAGCAATGCTATCAGACATGTTATATGATCTCTACACAAAAACTATTTTCTTACTATTATTGTTGGGACTGACTCCATGTACTTGTTAAAACGTATTATTTTTCTGCAAAAAAAAATAATAATTAATGATTTATGTTATAACAAGTTTTTATCCGTATGTGAATACAAAAATAATTTATATTGTAACTTTTTATGTCAAATAATAAATAAATAAGGACTTAATTTTTTTTGTTATTTTTCTATATAATGCACCAAATTGTTAAAACTATATCTAACTATAATAATTTCATAAAAGTCGCCTTTATAGGTTCATCAACTTATGCGGCCTCCTTTATTACTACCTAATTTACATGTGGCCTCTAATGGTATATTTCTTAATATACTGGGGTGTTTAAAAAAGTTATTTTTATTGTCGTTATTATTTTATTCATAAAAAGTTATTTTAAATTACATTTAAAAAAGAATACAAACAATACAATAAATTAGGTTTTAAAAAAGTCAAAAAGTGTTGATTGCTTCATTTTTCGCCTTGTTTTCGTTATTCTCTTTTCCAGATTTTCTAAAATGTTAAATGTGTCATTTTCCATATTCGATGTAATATAGCGCCAGAGAACATCTAGAGCAGAAGTTGCATCTGTGTAAGACGGTGGCATTGTCTCGTTTTCCGTGTCTTCAACTTCACCTTCTTCGTCTGACACTGTGTTTTCGTTTACTATATCTTCATAAATTTGTTCTACATTTCTGTAATCTGTTGTTAAAACACATTCATCACAATTGTAGAAATCTTGAATTGAAACATCCTCATCTTCAACAAGGCTTCTCCATTCTTCAGGGGTAATGTCGTCTTCATTAATTTCTACATCCGTGCTTTGCAGTTTCACTACAAGTACTTTGTGAATTCCAGCAACGCGAAAGCAGTTTTTTATTGTGGATGAAGAAAATTCTTTCCATTCTGATGTTATCATGTGCATTACTTCCAAGATCGTAAATTTTCTAATTTTCATACTGTCAGCCGCATTGATCATTAATGGATGCTCTTGATTCATGAAACCATTGCAGGACTACCTTATCAAACTCTTCTGATCGGCCACATTGAATTTTCTACCGTTTGGATTTGGATCCCAAACCAAATTTTCGTGCTGCTTCAAGAATTTTCTTTTTGCTTGCTAAAATGCCTTTGAGAGTAGACTCGGGTAGCTGAAATTGTCTTGCGAATTAGACTTTTGTTATTCTAACACTTTCTTCCCAGTAGTCAATATCTCCACCTTTTCGTGTAGCGTAAGATGCTTCACTTTGATGCCATTTTGCTCTGCTCAACTAGTATTCGTACTGGAATGAGCTCCTACACACAACCACGAATTCTCTAAACATGAACACCTCCATCCCGGAAGGAGTGAGAGAGAGCTGCTGTTGGATAGTTCGTAAGTCACATGACAACAGATGGTAGGGAGAATAGAGTGATTCATCTCCCGCACTAAGAGCTCCCTGAATGAATATTCGATCTTTCGATTCTCCCCCCCCCCCCGTTTTTCCCACTGCAACAAGTCTGTGATTGCAACATTGCAAACATCAAGGAAATTCCGGATCTGTTATTGAAACCAAACTTGTTTTCCCCCACAGAAGGTTCCCCTCCTTCAGATAAAATGTTGAAGAAAAAGTTTATCATGAAAAAAAAATTGTCGTTAAACAGAAACAACGTCGTCTTTAAATAGAATTTTTTTACGTCGGAGGGACCGGGACTGGGGTATATCGTCTTTAAATAGAGATCGTCGTTAAGTAGAGCGTCGTTAAACATAGAGCCAACTGTAATAGGAAAACGGCGGGGCCAAAACTTTCGTTCGTTATATCCGTGAGTTCGTTATACACCGGGTTCGCTATAACAGGGTTCGACTGTATATATAAAACTATTTTATTTTCCCGATACATATTAAAAGTATTTAGATATCTTTATGGTTATAGGCAATTTAATATGTTCTTTAACAGCAAAAATGGCATTAGATAGTTGATTATTTTTTATTCCAGGTATTACAAGTTAACTACACACAAATTTTCCCCAAACACGTTCAACACAGAATCTTACACCTTAAACTAAATCTGCAGTTAAAAAAATATAATGTCAATTAATAACTTTCAAGAAATTTTCATTGGAATGCAAGAGTCGAATCGAAAACTCGAAACCAGTGTTTTTCTATATGGCTGTAAAAAGATAGATTTGAGAAACAAATGACTTGCATTTACATCTTTATGTTTTTAGAATATCGTCTAAATCTCTGTGTTTCTTTTAACGTTTGGAATATAAAGATTTTTCAATCATACATTCATATAACTTAACAAAACTGCATAACCTTTAAACACTTTTTCCTTTTTTTGTTACATATTAATCCAGGATTAATAAAGGTGCTACATAAAAGACACACAGTTGTGTATATACACCAACACAAACAATGATATACCTACACACATATACATGTTAATAACAGTCAGAGGCATTAGTTCCAGAAAATTTATATGTCCCCAACATATAAATCTGAAGCTGTTAGAAGAGAGAGATTAAAATTAACTTAAGGAGATAGACACTAAATACTGATCTAAAATTGAGTGAGAGTACCATGTTTCCATTTAATATGATATAGATAATACTGCTTCATTTTTGCTTGCTACAATTGTTTTTATGGAAAGACCCTTTCGCCCTCGCATTTTCATACACATCTAAGACAGAAGTCTTTCTCCCTTTGGTAAAGATCTTCTTTGGACACAATTTCAGAATATCTCGATTTAAAATTGTTGAACTCTAAAACGTGATGAAAATGCTTAACTTTCTTAAGACTCATTAAGAAAGTTAATAATCTAATTAACTTGCTTAACTTTCTTAAGACTCATTAAGAATTTAATTGAAAAATTAAATGCTTAACTTTCTAATTTGAAATATATGTCATATTAAAAGTTTCTCTGAGGGGAGAATATTGCTTGAATTCTTGTCTTTTTCACTTCCTAAACTAGTCGCTACTGGATTTAAAGAAATATGTGCATTTATTCACAATTTGTACCGTGTTCTGTTTCTGATTTTTTTTTCGAAATTTTGCGCAGAAACATTAAATTTTCCGAAAGCGAATGACTTTCTCATGTTTTTATTATTGTGAAGATTCACATATCAGTTGAATGAGAAGCTCCTTGTATCTTCTTTCAGAGTGCGGCCATACTCTGTATGGTTTTCTCGCTATGCTTTGGTGAACTCTGTGCTACTGGAATTATCTAACCCGGTTATATGTGGTTGGCGAGAACGAAATTGCTCTGCGCAGGAAGTAACTTCGGAAAACTTTTTCCATATGATATTTTTACGCTCGACACATTTCCTGTGGAATTTGCTTTCCTCCGAAGTAAAATATTATAGCCTTCTGAAGTATTGCGGGTTTTTTTCTTTTTCTTTGAAGGTAATTAAATGTTTTCCGATGTGAGAAAGGATGGATTGTAATGTAAGGTGATCAAATGCTTGTTTTGTTGGAATTTAATCGTTAAAACTTGCACGTAAATGAGAATGTTGGAAGATGGGTGTGATATAAATAGAATGTTAACTAGCATCAAGAACTTCATTCCTACAACAGCTACTTTTAGTACCTTTCTTTTTTTTGGGGGGGGGGGGAATAATGCGCTACTTTGATTGTTAATAACTAATAATTGTTAATTTGTTACACGATGAATGCGTGAGTTTAAATTTATTTCCCTGAGTATGAAAATATTCTCCTTTTCTTTATTTTAACATTTAGCGTTTTGCTAAATCCTTTGCTCTCTATCACTCTTACAGAAATTATTTTATTTCTCTTTGACAGATATCTGGCACTGACTTTCTAACTGCTCGGAATCAGTCCTTTATTTATCCTAACATGTTTTTTTTATTTGAATTAGCAATTTAACTATGACCAGTTCATTGCTTCCATAAAACTTGCAAAAAATGCACAGCAGGAACACACAGCTTCTTAAAAAGTAAAAAATAATAATGACAACAAGTTTTGAACAAATTATATAATTCTACAAATAACAAATGCTGCATCCATAGAAATTGTCCATAGAAAAAAAAACCCACACCTAATGCCCCTCGTCTTGATTAAAAACTATATAAATTAGATCGAAACTAGTTGCCTTTTCTTTAGTTTGTGTGGATTTTAAGAAGCTGTATATTCCTGTTAAATGATGTGATAAGGAGTAATACTTTATCAAAAACTAAAACTATCCTTAACGCTGTATAATACGCTGCTTAAATTGTAAACCAAATCAAGCGTACTCACATTGAAGTAATTCAACGCAAATTAAATTTTAAAAAAATGTCAATACATAATATGTGCCGAACGCTGTAACAAATAGCTATCGTATAAACTAGTTAGCATATGCCCCATGAAACTTCGTAGTTAATTAACCACCGCCGCAATGCAATCTATGCTTGCTCTCTCGCGGATAAATAGTTTAATACGAATCCACTTATAAATGCCTTGTTAAGTGAAGCTGATAGTTTAATCTTTCTCCTTATTAACTTTATCTTAATCATTCACAGAATCAGATTTAACGTTGGACAGAAATTGGTGCAATATTATAATTCCATACACGAAATTTAACAATGGAAAGCAATATTGGCTTATAAACCAAAACCATCTTGATAAAATTTGTGCGTGAATATTAAATTGTTTAAATTTGGTTTCATAACATATTTCTAGGGTCATTAACGTCATCGTAAATGTTACGTGTAATCCCAAAATACGTACTTTCTTACTGAATACTTTATTCTGGATGTGTTTACATGGTTTAAACATATCTCTTTAGATATTAAGCTAATCATTTTGCATACATAATAGCTGCAAATTAATCCTCAAGTTCCGTTTGTAGAGGGTATTTCATTCTGAATCGGGGCTGAAAATCTGTTCGTGTTTAAGTTTACTCTTTTAAAATCTTATTTATAGTGCATTTATAAAAAATAATTTGAGATATGTGCGGAGAACATTCATTTTCTAGATGACTTAAACAGTGAAGATAATGAATCAAACATGAAGAGAATAAACACACACAAGTACAACCAAACGCACGCACACAAGCAGAAAGCCTCCCAGAATTTTACATTCAATGAGCCCTTTCTAAAGCCTGCTTCCAGCCTTCCATGAAATGTTGCATTTTTGCTATTTTCATGATTTTGTTCAAAACAATCTGAATTTCAACAGTTTCCTTCCTTTAAGTATATACTAGATACGTTTATACTGCATTAATACTGAATATTTTATTCAGTATTGTATCTGCTCCATGGTTTTCGAGTCGTGTCTGAACACTCCGATCCCACCGGCTAGTTTACATGAATGTAATGAAATAAGAATTTGATGCTTGTCTAAACAACGAATGGATAAACTCGTCAACGATCGTCGTCTTTCGAACGGAGAATATTTATTTAACCCGTCACTCATCTCTGAAGTGTTAATATGAAAATATAAGTTTATATTCATATAATAAGCAACTTTTAGCACGACAACGTTATTTTTAATGCGTCCGTAAAGATAAACTAGAAATATAAACTAGAGCAGATATGTTCAAAAATTTGAAAACAGGCTAATTACATTCAGTTAGATATAAATGCTTCGATTTTACTTATAATATGATTATGATTGCTTCGGATTACTTTTATCATTTTGTCGGCTAACAAACACATGAAAATGCTTAAATGAATATAAATCTCAGTTATAATGCAATAAAAGGAATAATTAATCACCTGGCTACATGTCACCGACTTGGAAAAACACGCATTTGATTCTTTAGGCGTGTATATTTGGACAGCTCAACCTAAATAAGCAGCTAATGCAAAACTGTTACTGCATGATCTAATTACATGAATTGAAAAAATGAGAATGCTTTTATTACGGTAATAAACTTGTTTCGTTTCTTCTTAGATATTTTATTAAACTGTCCAGTTCCCTAAGTGTTAGAAAGCGTAATTAACTCTCCAAGGTTATACATAGTTAGACCATTAGTCGGAACCCTCTGAAATTAACAGATTTTCATAACATATTTTCATTACTGTTTATGAAAAAATTTATTGATAAGAGTTAATTTTCTTAATCTTTAACAAGAGTGAAACTGATGTGACATCGAAAACAGCGCGTACAGACTGATACCAAACATGCACGCCTATGACTAAATATGTATCATATTTTTATTCGTAATATATCATATTTGAATTTTCTTTTATGTTGTCTTGCTCCTGAACTTTGGCAATTGTGAAACAGATTGTCAGTGCCGATAGTTTCAATTATGACGGGATGCGAGATTTAGGTTTCTTTGCTTTTCTTACCATGTGGCGTAAAAGCGAAATAATTTGCTATCCTCAGTCCCGTCTCTGTTACAGATTGTCCTGCTAGTATGCGTTTTATTCAAATTCTGTTTCCCTCAGGTTATACTAACAAATTGAACTGTGTCGCATTTGTGATATCATTAACAAAATTATTTGTACCACATTAGGAATGTCATTTACGAAATTAATTCTGCTACGCTCGTAATAGCTTTAGGAAAATGTGGGACACATTGTGGTGATAGTAGCTGCTTTGTATTGGTAATTAAACAGCCTATATTTCCTTTCAAAGGATTAAACGTTGTGATTCTAGATACTACAAAATTATTCTGTTAATATTATAAAGTAATTCTAAATTTTTGAGTTAAAAATTACTGATGTTGTCTAAGTCATAGTTCTGATTGACAACAAAGATATAAATATATGAGAAATATTTGTTTGTGTTCACATGTTACTGAAACCATGAATGATATATATCCCTCTGGGAGATAAGCTTTAGCAATAATGACTTCCATGGAGGATTTTATGAAGGAAAATTAATATATGTTTACAAGTTGTAGCAAAAAATCATCGAATACCTATTGAATGTATACTATGTAGTTGCGAATCTCGAGCTTACGTTCCAGGTTGGTTGGGAAAGCTACGGTCATCTTTTGTAACACGAGGGCGAAATTGACCCGGATCTACTCCTACGACTCACGAGCTACGGCTTTACGTAGTCTGTTCTTTATCTATTGAATGATATGCTGGCTTGAACTATATTAGCGCTCGATCTTTAGAGAATCAGTGAAATATACTTTAAGTAAAGAACATAAATAATATTTAATCAATTGTTATCACAAAATTTCTTATTTCTACTGTCGAAACTGACTTTAAATTTGATTAATCTTAAATTTGTCATTAAAATAGAAAAAAGAGTTTTTTCTAAGTTTTCCAACCTATTGATGTAATAAAATTGTTGAAAATTATAAAATATGGTGAGGAATAGCACAAAACTATATTTTATTGTTTTCTTAAACTTCTGTTATACGAGTAAACTCATTATAATTTACATACTGTAGATATGTAACCGCACATGCTTATTCTGCATTCTTTCTTTCCCACACTGTCGTTGGGAGTGAGCTAAATGACATTGTTGAAACTTTATAAAATACCTTTATTCAGTACAGAGTATTGTTATATTGTTTTTATAGACTAAATCTGTCCAATAACATTAAAAAGGAAGGGTAAGGAGGTCTAGATTTTTGGCGGGAAACCTGTTCCCTCGAATGTGAAATGACGACGGTTGGTAAATTTTGTTATGAAAAATATGGCAAACTTGCATTCATTCCTAAGTAATTGACAATAAACATACTTAACTAACACCTCATTAATCTTACAAAATAATATCCCACAAAAATGATTTATATAAAAAATCTAGCTCATCATTAAATTCAAAATTGCTCATACTTAATTTAGTTACATAAATTTGTAAACTAAAAATGAGACTCGATTCCATACATCTGTTAATGAGCGTTTGCCTCATCAAAAGGATACTCAGGAAAATTACATCAATTATTTTATCCTCATATCAATTATAATTGTCCCCAAAAGCCCGAGAAGTAGTATGAGCAATTCTACGTAGGGACTGAGTTATTTTCCCTATTTTACCAAGAATGTGATACAGTTTTCTCTCTTGGAAGAATTTTCTAAAGTTCTACCTTGCTACCATTGTTTAAAAAAACAAACAACAAAAAAACCAAACTAATTTGTTCAAATTTACTAAAACAGGAAGTCATTGTTCCTGGGCGAATACTCCCCCCCCCTCCCTGAGACATAATCCGTCTGTTATCTAAAAGTAATTTGATTCCCATGCGATTATTTTAAGAAAAACAATAGTATATGCCTTTTGAACTATATGAAGCGGAAGGTAAGGTAATGACAGTCATAATGACTAGGTATATACTGCTTTAAAGTGCAATTCCCCTGACTCTCCAGGTAATTAATAGTAAGCAGAGTTTATACGACGCAGGAATGATAGTTTCATTACTTTTAGAAAGTTCTTTCTAAGGTAAAACGCTTCTGCATAAATTACAGGTATTTTAAGCTCGAGAATTGTTTATAAATAATTAAAAGTGCATGGATATAAGCTTAAAAATTTTAGGTCTTATCTTATTATTAAACATTTATGGGCCCATTCATTTTATTCTCGCGAATATCTTGTAAATTTAACGACCGAGTATCCCTGAGTGGATTATATGTGCATCATTACATAGATACCAAAAAATAGTGATAAAATACTAATTGTACGGAAGAAAATTACCATGGTTGGTTAACGAAGGATATTACAAACGACTATCAAAGGAAAAAAAAAATTCCCATTGTGGCATGGACTTTATCTAGACTATCTGACAGTCCATGAACTTGTTCTCTGCTTTATTAAGAAACCACCTAATTGGTAATCCAAAACAAAAATTGCCGTAGTTTTAAATAAATTCTTAGTGTAGCAAAAGTAGACCGTAGCACTCCAAACCAAACCTTTAAATAAATTCTTTTATAAATATACTATGTAATTAATTATTGAATTATCCGAGGTCAGTGCTTAACATTATTGTAAACACTGACGACTATTGCAGAGATTATGCGAGTCATCTAAACTTTCAAGAATTTTAAAATACGAAATATTTAGATTGATTACAATATTTCTAAAATACATACTATTTAACATGAGTAAGTCTTGAATTTCATATTATACAATATCCTATCAATTATTGTTTCCTGATTTTTCTACTTATTGTAATCTTCATAAATTATTTTGATGAGACCTCATTGTTAAACGTGTATATTCTTTCTTTTTCTTTGTCAATCAATAACTTGTAGTATCCTGTGAACTATTACTTTAACAAATGAGTCCAAAATGGATGTTCATTAATTTATACTTGTTTATATTATTTTCCTTTGGTTTATTTTGCGTGATTTATTTCCTCACTATTTTTTTGTTCTTTCAATGATATATAAGTATACTATATTGATAATGTATTGAAGTATTAGTGCATCTAAATTGAGAGAGTAAATTTTTATTTTTATTTTATGAAAGCAGTACAGTTTTTCAACTCCCTTGGCTGCAAAGGCTGCCTTGATTCTTCTACTCCCGTTTTCCATCAGTTTGCTTTGTCTAAGCATCATGTTTTAA
This sequence comes from Dolomedes plantarius, assembly GCA_907164885.2. Classification (NCBI taxonomy): domain Eukaryota; kingdom Metazoa; phylum Arthropoda; class Arachnida; order Araneae; family Dolomedidae; genus Dolomedes; species Dolomedes plantarius. The sequence continues at coordinate 60,688,040 of OU015494.1, read as the reverse complement.
TTTTTCGATTAACGGCGCTTTAAGAGATGCCTTAGGGATGGGAATTTCAATGAGGTCACAGATTGGTCGTTCTACCTCATCCTAAAAGTTTTCGATTAGATTGATATGCAGACGAGTAAGCTAATTTAACTTTCGTTCGATAAACCACATTTTGACTGACATCGCTGTTGATAAGGATTCAGATTCAGTGAAGAGTGACAGAGATCTGTTATACCGAAGCACTGCCATATAGTAAGCAGTATACAATGTATCAGTCTCAGATCATATATTAATGTACTATAATCAAAAGAGTACCCTCATGTTCAGTACCCTCATGTTCCTTCCCAGCATAAGCAGTCCCAGACCATCAAGAACCGCTCCCCCTCTAATTTTCCAGTTGGTTCAGTGCATTCAAGCAAAGAGCTTTCCCATGGCAAGTTCCATATCCATTCACATCCGTTTTAAATAAAGAGGTTGAAAAGTTATTTGTCATTACATATATCCTTACGCCTTCTCTCAATCTTCTCTGGTTCAAGAGCGACGAGCTTAAGACCACTGCAATCCCATTTTTTAAAATTTTTTATTATTTTTCTTTTTCTTTTGGCCCCTTTGAACATTTCAGTTGGCAAATCTGCTGTGAAATTTGACGAGATTTCATACTATTTCTTGATACGATCGTTCACTTTATGCAGTGGTAGTAACTCTTCCCTGGTGGCCTCCCTGGTCCTTCCCTCTTCTTATGATATTAACCAGAGTCCCAGAAGAGGGGAAGTAGTGCTGAGAGACTAATTACTTAAATGGTATCCCCAGCCGTACCCAACAAAAATCCTAAAGTTCAGCTTTGTATGCATAAAAGTTCCCGAGGTCCAAAGTCCAAAGACCTATCATGCTATCCTAATCCCCCCATATACATACGTATATATATATATATATATATATATATATATATATATATATATATATATACGCAGTACAGTGTTTTCATGTGTTATTGATATGAGGCGTGACACTGACCATCGTCTTTATTTGAATAGCTCATAATACGCACATTCGTAATTGTGTCAAGTTCTGGTGAAAGGAATTCAAACCTGCTTCGGCGCCAAGGATGTACTTTGATAATGTAGTGATTACTAAGTACACTAGTGTGAGAAATTAAGAAAATTTGCAGACTTGGTCGATTATCTCTAGAACTACTGTACCGATTTTAATGAAATTTTATATGTACATACACTGATACAATACAAAACAAATAACCATTCAATAATTGTAATACACACGCATGATCGGGCGTAACACTCGTTGGAGTCGGAAGGTATGAAACAGCGGTTGCAGAATAAACAAAAAAATGGGTTAATAGATGGGTTAATAGGGGGTATGGTCCCCTCTTACAGATATACAGGTCTCTCAGCGTGATTTCATACTTGAAATAAGGCAGTTTATCATTTCCTGTGGCAATTGGTCCCACTCGTTCAGCAACGCTGTTTTCATTCCCTGAATGGTTCTCGGAGGGGGGTTGCGAGTTGCATTTGCCCTCCCATGAGCGTCCCAGACATGCTCTATAGAGTTAAGTTCTGGAGATCTGGCTGGCCAATCCATCCGGCGAATATCCTCACTCTCTAGAAATTCGTCGACCAGAAGAGCTCTATGTGGCCTCGCGTTATCGTCCATTAAAATGAACTCAGGGGCCAACTGCACCCCTGAAAAGGCGAACATAGGGCTCCAAGACCTCATCCCTATACCTCACACCAGTCACAGTGCCTCTTTCAAAGACATGGAGAGGTATGCGGCCATCCAACATGATGCCTGCCCAGAACTTTAAACCTCCTCCGCCACAATGGTCGATTTCTCAGACATTGGAGGGTAGGTAGCGGGTCCCTGGTTCTCTCCATATGAACGCACGGCAAGAATCGGTGTTTAGGCTGAACCGGGACTCATCAGTGAAGAGAACGGTCACCCATTGATCCATACTCCAATCTATATGCTCTCTGCACCATGATAAACGGATTCTCCAGTTCGTAGAAATGAGCGGGACGCAAACAGTAGGTCTTCTTGCAAACAACCCTCTCTCATGAAGTCTTTTGGAAACAGTCACCCTTGATACACGGGTTCCTGTGGCTGCATACAAGTCACGAGAGAGCTGAGAAGCTGTAGCACTCCTGTTACGCCTCGCTATAATCGACAAATGGCGATCTTCTCTGACCGTCGTGGCTCTTGGAAGACCTTGCCCAGGTTTTCTCTCGATGGATCCGGTATCCTGGAACTGTTTCCATAAGTTACACACGACGCTGGGCGTTAAATTGAACTCTCTACAAATTTGGACTTGAGATTGGCCTGCTTCTAGCCTCCCCCCAATTCGCCACCTCATTCCATCATCTAAACGTTGGTGGTTACTCATTTTTACTGTTACAATTTGAAATTAACCGATTGCTGCAAAATAACACCAAGGAATTCGCCGAGGTGTGCTAGGGAGCGAAATGCGTCTTAACTTACGCGCGCTTATAAAGCCTGTTTCTCTACTGGCTCCGCCTATACACACGTGTACGCTTACGTATTTGACGTACAAGATTTGTATTTTTGTCTAGAAGCAGTGGTTTTACATTCAGTTCAGTTCTTTTCATGAAATTCGATAAAATATGCAAATTCTCTTATTTCACCAGTGTATATTGATTTCATACAGAAAGTTAATTTATGTTCTGCATATAAACTTCATAAGGAATCCATGCATGGGAATCCTTGAAATTTGAAATTTTTTTATGAGACAATTTCATAAGAACAATTTTTTTTTAAATTTTGTTATTATTATTACAATTTTACAAATTATTTATTCTTGAATTTAAAAAAGCTTTGTGAGTGCTATTTTGTTTTCTGTCGATCTTTAAAGATTCTTACAGGGTCTAAAGTTGCACTTTTACTGGATTATAGATTATTATCAAACTAATTTGTTATGGTTCATGAAATCGTCCATATCTGCTCTCGAAACTATAAAGGCTAGGAAATTAAACTTCCAGCGTATCATTGTGTGTTTGCAAAATTTAGTACTAATCAAAGTGTTTTTTAGATAAAAGAAATTATAAAATGTTATGCTTTAGTGTTTCATTTATTTTCCGGAATACTTTATGAGAGATAATTTGAAAATATTGACGAATAAGTTTTGTTACGATATCTCTTGTATTTTACGAACTTTTCCCATTAAAATAAATAACGTTTAGGAACGAAGTAATCTCTCAGAATCGTAAAGCCTTATTGAATAATATTGAATATAAAGTCTTATTGAATTTGAATTACTACTTTAAATATGAACTTTTATCATTGTTTTACCCTGAAAAACATGCTTGGGAAGAGTGTGCGGCATATGAGGTTTGAGACTGTCTACCACTTTCAGATGTATCTCCAGTGCTATCAAGGCACATATATTCCTACAGTGTTGATGAAAGGGCTGATAAATCTGCATACTTAATGTAATGTTGGTAAATTTATATGTCACTTCTGTGAAGAGATCTAATCTTTTCCTTCTATTTCAGAGTGTCGGACACTAGAGTGAGAATCGTTCAGTACCCTCCTGATTTTATGGCAGTATCCAAACAACCCACCATTACGCCCGAAACTTCGAGTGGGGAAGGACTGGACGAGGAACCTTCTTCACGGGGAGGTATGTTTTTCGAATATTGTCCTATTCCTGATCTGTCACTTTAAGTATATATTTATGAGATTCTTTCAGCCTTAAACACGAATTTTTTATTGTTCATTTTAATCCACTAGACCAAATTATATATATAAAAAAATTGTAAAGGGTCACGAAGTGAAAGAGAAACTAAAGAAATTTCGAAATTTACCATTCTTCTATAAGAAATCTGAAGTAGCTGAAAGCTGGTGTTCTGAAGGACCACTTTGCTGTTAAATTAACGTTGTCCATGTTGCACCACGAGAAGGTGGATCAATCAATACACCCTCCTAAAATTTTTCTATCCCTATTTGCATTCTTTGCAATTCCAACAACATGGACGGTAAGCACATCATGTTCTGTTCTGCCTTAACTGGGCGTTTTCTGTGCAGACGTTATTGGGAAGCCTGTGATTGCATGAGAATTTTATCTTATTTGCTTTTCTTGTTTACTTATTTTCTATTTTGTTAGCATTTGCATTTTTGTATTTTTCCCTTTTTTCTGCATACCTAAGGAATTAGTCCACAGGTTTATGCATTAGAAATTTTTAAAAAAACATTCGTCTATACGCCCGAGAGTTTTTCTTTCTCTTTTATAACCCTCTTCAAAAATTCCCATCTGTTGAATACGAAGACAGTAAATTTTCCCAACATCCGTAACTATCCAAAATGTCCATAAAGTCTCGAAGTAATTTACTTGTGTGCAAATATTTCATATTCCTCTTAAAACGTAGTAAAATAAAGTTATAAAGAATGTTCCATGGTTCTAGAACAAATTATTTATTTTAAAGGTTTAAAATTTATGATCAAAGAATAAAAGACTAAAACTGCAGATTATGAGACGTCAGCTTTTAAATGCTGAATTTTATTTTTTAGATGGAACGATGCCTTAACAGTATATAAAATATGAATACATTTTTAACATTAGTAAAGGAGATACTTGCCTTTAGTATATCCTTAGAGATACATATTTTTCATGCAAAATACTACGGAGCTTATGTTTCGACAATATTTTTTATCAAATGAATTCCAGCACGCTTTAGATAAAATGAAGGATTTAGGGATCAAGTGACAGAAAAATTGCATCAGTCATTGCCTACACAGTGCAATTTTGAGTATGACGTCTCGTTGATATCTAACTAATCAGTACCATACTTCTGTTAGAGCAATCGAATATATATTTAATCATGAGACTAGCGTGGAAGTTATTATGATAGATGCGTTTTGATAGAAAAAGCAATTATAAGCAAAACTTTTGATTTTTTTTTTTTTTTTTTACTATTTCGTTTTATTAGATTACGGGGATGTACACTAGTGGCCATTAAAATTGCAACACCATAAAGGAGGGATGATACAAACGTCAAATTCGCATGAAAGGAAGAAGATGTTGGGATATGCAAATGATTAGCATTTAAGCGCAATCAAACGACGCAGGAGGGAGAAACGGCATCTCAAACTCTGTATAAAAGGAAAGATACACAGTGGGTTTCTCATTCAGAAATCGCATTTGAATGTTGTTCGTTTGTGAGAAGATCGTGTTATGCCTCGCATAAGAAGGAGAAACGGCTACCAGCACGTGTCAGATTTCGATAGCAGCAGGATCGTGGCTTATCGAGAATGCGGTTTATCGTTCCGCGATATTGCTACTCGCATTGGTCGGAATCCAACGACTGTCATGCGAATATGGAATCGATGGGTTTAGGAGGGTCATAGTGAACGTCATGCAGGATCTCAGCGGCCTCTTCCCCCTAACGCCCGAAAGGACAGACATGTTGTCTCAGGTCGGTCTTGCAGGATCGCACAGCCACATCACGGACCTGGAGTCAGGAAATAGGTTTGTATGCAGTTCGACAAGTATCCATACGGACAGCGCGAACTGTCTGCAGGGTGATCATTATTGCGGCTTTCCTTGACACTGCAGTATTGAGACGCGCGGCGACAGTGGTGCGCCCAACGACAAAACTGGATACAGGAGTGGCACTCCGTCGTCTTTCCAGATGAGTCCCGGTTCTGCGTACAACATCATGATGGACGTTTCCGTGTCTGGAGGCACCGAGGAGAGCGCACGTGACCTGCTTGCATCCGATATCGTTATACGGGCCCTGAACCTGGTCTGATGGTATGGGCAGCCATTGAGTACACGACACGAACAACTCTTGTTCACGTTGTCGGTAATCTGAACAGCCAGCGTTGCATTTCTCAGATCTTAGGCCAGTAGGTGTGCCCTATCTTTCGAGACCTCGGAGTCGTCATCTAGTCGTCAACAAGATAACACAAGATAACACAAGACCGCACATTGCCCGTCGTGTCCCGACTTACCTCGAGACAGAGGGTGTTCGACTGTTGCCCTGGCCAGCACGTTCTACAGATCTCTCCTCCATTGAAAACATCTGGTCATGGGTTGCTGAGAGACTGGGCTACCACCGCTCTCCAGCCACTACGATTGATGAAGTCTGGCATAGACTTGAAACAGCATGGGATGACTTGCCCGTATCTGTCATTCAAGCCCAGTTCGACTCGATGCCTAAACGTGTTAGAGCCGTTTTAGCTGTCAGAGGTGGCAGCTATGTGTATTAATTTCGATCCCTGTATACCCCCAAACTGCTTACAAATTTAATCATGTTTTCATCATACTATGCTGTATACGTACAGTAAGTAAAGTTTTGTTATTTGCTTCTCTTCCCGGTGATGCAATTTTAATGGCCAGCAGTGTATATCGTTATAATTGTTCTTTATTGCCCCCCTTTTTTTTAATTCACAACGAAATGCAACGTCTGCTATTGATACTAACGGATAAAATTCCAATCAAGAGACATTGTTCAATGATGTTTCCTTTATGATTTCAGTAAACTATTTCTTACCTAAGTAAAGATATAGAACAGTATATAATTGTTCATACTGTAATGATTTGTTCCACTTAATAACTCAACTGTAAAAAAAAGTCTACACTCCCAAATCCAAATCTTATTTAAGAGTGTAAAAAAAAGCATTTTTCCAAAATAGTATTCTCTGCAAACATTTCCACGAGTCTGAATTAATTTCGAGCAAGGACACTCTGTAATTGATAACGTGTTTCGCAAATTATTAATTTGTTTACGTCATTTGCAAGGTCGTATGAGTAGTCTTAATGTTAGCATTACGCTAGAGATAACATAATGAAAAAAGGCCGAAAAAAAAAGTTTTGTACCCCAAAACTGCCTTTTCTCCACAGTGAATGTACATCTGCAGTATAAAATACAACTGCTGTAAATCTTTTTCATAAATCTTTTCCAAAGTACTGCTCATAATTCAGTTCCATTCCGTTTTAGATTATACTCGTACCTTCTATTCTGTCGAAGTTGTCCAGAACTATCATTCTTTAACGCAATGGAAAGAGACGACTGACGTACAGAAAGCCATTGATTGCCATTTCTTTGGTCAATCGTGTTAAGATATTTTATGTTAAACCGTAAAAAGGACAAATAGCGGGTTTGTTAAAAAATATTCTGATATAATACAAGAAAAGGGGGAAAAATCAAACTCTGTAAGTAAAGGGGCAAAATTATATGGAGAATCCTGTAATCAATTAAAATTATCGGAGCATACTTTTTCTTAATAGAAATATTTTCAGGTAATTAAGCATTTTAAACACACTAGGGAACTAGACTACTTTAATGTCTGAAAACTCAGGACAAATTTCAGATAGGTTGATGTTTCATTGTAAATTTCGTTTTAGAAATGAATGCATACTAAAAAAAATACAGTTTCTTTTCATCAAATGCAAACAAAACTCATGCATGGAATTTTTTTTTTTGTTAACTACTGGCTTTCAAGTTTAAAAAAAATGAAAAATTGCATCCCAGGTGACAAGAAATAAAGCTCGTTCAGACGTTAATCACTTGTTTCAAAGTTATAAGAAATGTCAGTAATTTAAGCAGTGCAAGACTAGCGTTGTTAAAAGTTCCGTATTCTAGTGTTACTGAAATGTTTTTTTGCCCTTTATTTACGCTCCGTCGAAGTAAAGTGAGTGACCCCTCCAAGAAAAGTATATGAGGTCACTCACTTTACTTCCACAAAAACTTTCTTTAAATTATTTTTCACTGAAACATCAAATGGTTGAGATAAAATTCCATTTCACTACTTTTACAACACCAGAACAGAACTGAAATCGAATTCTGGGGCATTATGAATGTTTGCATGAAAATTCCTTCTTGTATTTTTCTGTAGTATTTGCAATTCATATGTCCCCGAAGGCGGTTTAAAAGACCTGAATATGATTATGTGGCTTTGGGCACTTCATAGGCTGGGATGGGTTTTTCTATTATTTATTTATTTTTAGTTCAGTATGTCTTGAATTGACTTAAAATGTGTTGAAGTTCATACTTAAAAAATTGAAGTTTGATTTTTACAAGATTACTCATTCTTGATTCGAAAGAGGGAATGGAAACCCCGAAGTTTATTTTTGGAAGTCACACAAACACATACAATTTCATATAATGGATGCTGCGATTTTTCGTATTTTTTAACTCGGGTAGACCACATAATTCCAGGGTTTTGCAACATAAAAAAAAATAAATTATTTACGATTTTTCTCAGTTATTTATCCCATTTTTATGCATAGTTTTCAAGTAGTGTACTTTAAAAAGCTAATAAATTGTTAATGTGAAACCTATAATTTTAAATAATATCTATGATATTAAATAATATTTAATATATAATCTGTAATATATTCAATGATGTATGTGAATATTTTAAATATCACCCAAGATTTTGTCAAGTTTTGTAAAATAATAATAATAAAAATCCTGCTGAGTAATTGCAAAGAATATATGAATGAAGCACTTGACAAACTTTTTCCGTATTTTCTAAACAGATGGGAGAAATTTATATATCCCAGACCAAGGTTTTTATCAACACTAACTTCTCGCTCACTATTGATATGATTTTTGTTTACGAATTTGACTTTATAATAACCATAAATACTTGTATACTCATAAGAAGTTGTTCATAGAAAACATTTCATTATTATTATTATTATTATTATTATTATTATTATTATTATGCTATTTTAATTTCATAATTTTAACTGTAAAATGCGAGTTTTAATTTCAGAAGTAAATTTTTTTGAACAGTAAATCTACGATCCCATTTTTTTTTCATGAAAGAGGGGAGTATGTTCTGACCTGCTAACTATTAACTAATTGTAGAATTTTTAAAATGCACTTGATTCACTGATAATAAAATTAAATTCTTGATATCTTTTTTCTCTAAGTACATGACATACACTATCCTCTTGAGTCAATATTTATTCAAACCAATTATTTATTTTACATTATCACCAAATATTAGGGGTACGTAAATTTCGCATAAAAAATATCGAAATTTCTCAAAAAAATTATTACAATATATAAAATTTCACATTTATTCGCTATATATATATATATATATATATATATATATATATATATATATATATATATATATATATATATATATATATATATATATATATATATATAATTCAAAAATTTCGCATTAATTAAGAAAAATCACAATTTTACTTACTTGGTTAGATAAGTATAAAAATTCTTAGTTAAAAGCTAACATTGTAGTCTCCACATTCTCTTCCTTAAGTCTTTAGCAATAAGCAAATTTCGAGATTGAGATCTCTGGGTTAAAGACCGTGGATGGTCTTAGTTATTCAATTACGTTAAGAAATTATTACTATTATTACCTAATTACGCTTAAAAAGCCATTTATCACCAAGTTTTTGTCGAAAAGTAGTACAAAAAATAGTTTTCGCATTTATTAGCTCATTTCGGCAAATTCGCATTTATTCGCATCTATTCCGTAAATACGAAAATTATGTATCCCCAATTATAATTGACAAAAATTTTAAACGATGCTTTAACTACAGTGGACGCTCGTTAATTCGAACTCAAAGGTTCTCAGAAAAAAGTTCGAATTATCCGATGTTAAGAGAAAATATATAACTTTAAATGTGTATCACTGAAGAAGAAAATCTCCTAGTATGTATAACCCCAGAAAATATATTATACTATGCTATCTAAAGTTAAACATATTAAAAAACAATACAGACTTACCTTAATCATCAAATGAAGCAGAAGATATGCAGTATAAAGTAAACTTTTATTAAAAATATGAATTACACTTTGGGGAAAAACTGTAAAATGGATGTTTGGTTCTGTTTGATGTCTACATTGTTCAGCTAGCTTCTCGATTTGAAGTAAACATTTCAATTCATTTTCAGAGGACGGTTCCATTTGAATAAATGCTTTCAGAGTTTTAATAGATTCCATTATGTCTTTGTCTATTATGGCCGCATTAAAAATATCTTTCGGCAGGTAAGTAGAGAAAAGCCCTGGCAGTTTCCAACCGAAATTAGTACATACGTCTTCGTTTACATCAGAGCTTTGACCACATACAGTTTGATAAGAAATATTGTGCCTTGACTTAAATCGAGAAAGCCATCCATCACTGCATTTAAAATCTTCAATACCCATTCGACTTGCCAATTCATCAGCCTTCGTCAGCACTAGGGGTCCATTTATCGGAAAATTTCGAGATCTAACATCCTGGAACCATAGCAGTAGAGCTTTTTCTAGAACTTCTTGGGACGCATTTCCCATGCGTTTCCTTCCTCTAGCAAATTTTGATTTTTCCCATGAATCTAAAATCGGCTCCTTGTTTTTCAAATTAGTTGACAAGGCATTTTTTTTAATTCCATAGTCAGCTGCTAACTTTGTTTTACATTCGCCATACTCTACTTTCTTTAAAATTTCTACCTTTGTCTCCAAAGTTAAGGTTTTGTACTTTCCACGTGTAGACATCCTGAATTTTTACACGTTCACACCACACAATGAGGAAGAAAAACTAGACCACATTAACTTGTCTGCACAGCAGTTATAACTGACGCAGCTCCCTAGAATCTGTAGTAAAGACTAGTTTTTCTGAAATTCTAAGAAAATCGATCCAAATAAAGGAAAATTGATTTTTCCGTTTAGCACTAATAAGAAGGACAATAGCTACTAACGTTTAGCGGACATGCAATAGTCTAGAAATGCAGGAATGTGCCTCTTTACACAGAAAAGAAATTTTGACACACAAAATAATAAATACAGTGTGTATTTTCTCCATTAAACGAGGAAAATGAATATTTTTTTTGTCAAATTTTTAGTTCGAATTAACCGAAGTGATAAAAATTTAGTTCGAATTAATGAGATATTTTTAACATTAACTCCAATACAAGTTTTTGGGAACCTTTGGATTAGTTCGAATTAACCGAAAGTTCGAATTAACCGAGTTCGAATTAACGAGCGTCCACTGTATCCCATTTGCACTTCACATTCGTCATTAGAATCCGAGCGAGGCGTCGTTCATAACTGTTAGAAAATATTCTCTTTTCTAAACGAAGAAAAGAGCACTCGAATGACTATAAACATCATTTTCTTTTTTCATTTTAGCTGAATTGCAAAACGGGAGTGTGAGAGAACATGAGTCTGTAAAAGAGAAAAAGAAAAGAAAAAAGTTATGCAGTTCAGATAAAAAGAATAAATATTTAAATAAACCTTCAAAGGGAAAAGAAGGATTCTTATTTTTATGTTATTAGTCTCGGAACATTTTCTGTATGGGTACAAATAGAAGATTGATAAGATTTTAAGAAAAGTTTTCAAAACAAATGCGGCATTGCATGTGTTTAAATAAAGTAAATAAAATAAGAACTGTATTATTTCAAAACTCATTAAAAACTTTGTAGGGTAACATATAACAGGAAAATAATGTTTTTGAAAAAGTTAAATCTATAGCTATTATTTTAAATTTTTAAATTTTTATTTTCTAAGATAGATTACTTTAGCAATCATAGGATTGGGGAGATTTTCCCTGTTTGTTAGGGCATCAGGAGAAAATATATATGCAAAGGATTTCCAGTTTTTCACCGAAACATTCTGCCTACAATTTAGCTTAACAATAAAGTTTGTATTATTTAATATTTTTATCAAACATTTTATTTCATTACTATTTTAAAAATCATTGTTTTGTGAAGTAGTTTGCAAATGTGTCATACTTGAAAATATAAAAGAGATTTTTCATTTTCATTTTTCCCAAATCCCCCATCTAAAATATAGAGTGATTCCAATATTAAATATACATTTTGTTATTCTGAAAAAGTCAGTTTTCCTGTCTGCTACTCAGTCAGGTTTTAAGAAAAGGGAAAGCTTTCTCCTTTTAAAGTTTGGCAGGGATGACTTCTATCTTGCCGAATTCAGAGTCAGTGTATCTCCTCAATACTTAAACGAAAACAACGAAAAGAATAATGATAAAAAAGGAATTGCTTTCTCAAAACAGTTTGGAGTAACATACATATTTTATGTTTTATAAATGCTTTATTATAAAGTAACTCTGATTATTGTTCTATCAGTTTCTTTTCTGATTAACAAATACTTCGTCTGAAAGGCCGTAAACGTTGGTCAAAATACTAAAGGCATATCCTATGTAGAAATTCAAAATGTATTATAACCAAGAATTCAAGAATCAGTCTTCGAGCATCATACTTTTATTCGTTCAATAGTAAACCTAACTACAAATACATGCTTGTGGCACTACCAGTACGCCAAAACAATATATATCTTTTCAAATTGCAACATCCTATTCGGAGTGCCTTGTCCAAGACGTGTTTTGTAGATTTTGGACTTCGAAATATTTGCATTTATGTAATCCGATATGTAAGAAATTAGAACCAAAATCTTACCACAATATCTAATTGTGTCATATGCATTTTATACACATTGTCTTAAGGTAATACAGTGGTACCTCGACTTACGAGTTTAATTCGTTCCATTACGGAGCTCGTATCTCGAATCAATTTTCCCCACTGAAATGAATGGAAATGCCATTAATTCGTTCCGGGCTCCCCCGAAACACCGCAATTTTTTGTTACATGTTCTTAAATAAAAAAAATGTGCTCATAAACGACGAGCATTGTATAAAAACGCAATACAATAGAATGTACTGCGATAAATGTGTTTTATTAAGTGTAATGTACAACATTTCCCTCCAAGGTAAAGTGAACGAGTGAGACACGGAAGCTGGGCGATTGTTGCATCGTTCACTGTATCTGTAATATCCAGATTCTTGTTTCTGAGAATCCGAAGAACGTTTTACCAGAATCCGTAAAAGAAGGAGAGCTTGCGATCCTAGGACCAAGGTCATTCCATCCCTTAGACCCCCATGGGGAGTTCCTGTGTGGGGGAGGGAATTGAAGCTATCCTCTACGAGAGAGGTTGGGCGCTGTTCGGTTTCAGAGGGCAACACAAGTTTGGGCAGAGCAAGCTGCCCCGCGTGGTAATCGTTCAGTGTTAATCTCTCGGTTTAAGACTGGATAGTAGTCTCAGAATAATATGTATACAACTGTATAATAATTGTACATAATGGTTGCAAATATTATATGCTTCTTGTGTTCTCATTTGATGAGCACGCAACATGGCATTCGCTGCTCAAACTAGCGGTGGGATATCTGAAGCTTGCTCGTAACCCGAATTTTAGCTCGTAACTCGAAGCAAAAAGTCTACCGAGAGAATGCTCGTATCTCGAAAAACTCGTAAGTCGAGGTACCACTGTATATACAAGATTTTAAACAGTTTTGTACATACTGAACCCTCAGAAAAACGAAGAGGTACAATCTCAACTGCTTATGGGGGCTATTTGAAATGGTTTGACAACATCATTTTCTGAATCTAAATTTATTTGCAACTGATAAGGTTTCTTAAAAACTTTATAAGTAATTAACGTTAAAAATTTGGCATACCAATGAAAGAACAATAAAAAAATAAGGTAAGGTGTAGTAATTTTCCATCTGCGATCGCCATGTGAAGATGCAAAATACATATCAGACTCTAGAGCCCACAGGATTTTTGAATCGGAAATACTCATCCTATTATATTCCTGCCTTTTTATTCACTGAACAAAGTATTCTACTTATAGCTGCAGTCAATATGAATCGCAATTTTGTTGAGCTTTTATATGAGGAATCTTAACTTTTAATGACTGATAATTGAACCTCCATTCAGTTACATGTGCCAGTTAGATCATTCATCATACTCATTTTCAAAAATTGTATAAACTGTTTCTAAAGATGCAGAGGCGTTCATCCTTTATTTGTGTTTAAAATTTCTATTTCCTGTAAAGTCTTCTCTAGAAATGACTGAAATCTATTGAGCGAGATCTTTTAACATTAACGAAGGTAGCTGAAAAAGAATTACTGGCAATATCGAACTCAGTGTCATGTATTATTAACAAATAGTACGCTCTACTAATTTTCGTGGAAACATCGTAATAAAAACAACCTAAATTCTAGAAACTCTCTGCAAAACATTCTTAACACTTTTGCATATATGATGCATTATATGCGCTTATCTCCGCTTCACGAACTGTAAGCTTAGTAAAACCTGACGCAACACAGTTCAACTTTCACTAAAGTTGTGCACTATAGTTAAAAATGTTTTACAAGTTTAAATCGATTAGATTCATTTTTATTTGAAACTATGAATTTTTACAACTTTATTTAATTAATTTGTTTTGTTATTTAATTATTTTAAAAACGTATATTTTCTTAAATGTGGAATTACTCTTATAAATGTTGTGAGATGTTGGATTTTTAGCAAACAATCTGTACAGTCTGATGGTGATTCGTTACACGATGCGCTCGTATCGGTGTTTTTAATCATGTTGACGATGTACACGCAATGCGCACAATGAATATTTGAGTTAACCCCTCTTGTTTACCTGTTGTATACAGGAACTTCAGTGTGTAGAATGTTACAACGATTGGTGTTAGATATTAATCTAGTGGCATTTGTTTGAAATCGTGTAACCGGTTTCTGAACCAACTCATTATATCCGCTTTAAGCAATACCTCTCTGTTTTGTATCAAAGAGAACTCATGTTTATGGGCTTATAGAATCCAAACATGAAAGGATTCTGTCCAATGAGTAATATTTTTTTCATTACCTTGAGAATATGGTACTTCAGAAAAAAAGTAGCTAGGGCATTAAAAACAAAAAAATTAAACGTAGAATTTTGTCTATCAGTATCGCAAATACAACCCTTTTTAGTAAATAGTTCTATATGCAATTATATTGAAAGATGTATTGTAGAAATGCTGTGTTAAACTGGAATTATTAAAATACACGTAATTCTAGTGGGTTCAATAAGATTTTTTAATGTATCCTGTGGGAGTTAATTACCTAGAAGTAATGGATGCATGCATGGGTTGGAACAAGCAAGGAATACAACGCATTGACCTTAAACATACATTTATTTGATAACCCAAATTTCAATTAACTTGTCAGAGCTATTAATATTACAATCCGTTTCATATTAACAATTTAGACATAAGGTACCCAGAAGCAGAGGCAAACTATAGATTCAAATATGATTTTTAGAGTCTATCGGGGAGGCACTTACTATAACGGATGTATGCAGCGATGATCGTAGCATCGGCGACCGGGACCCAGTATCATCTCCAGTGTAGGAACACCTTGGCGGGATATTCGCACTTCTCCAAGGCTATAGGGCAGACGGGAGTCTCCGACATCTAACTCTCAGGAACCCAATCTAAAACCCGTCTCCTTCTTTTCCGATTCCTTCCTTTTCTTAGCGGAGCTGTTGTCCGTTTACAGGGGGGCCATTCTGGCACGCCCCTCACTTTCATTGGGCAGTGGGCTATTTTTCTTTCAGTGGTTCCTACCCCTAATTGGTTCTTTATTATACCGCCTCTGTTGCCTCTGTCCATAGTCTATGTAGTACCTCCCCCAACATACGTTTATTTTGCAAAACAACTTTGATCCTTCTCATCTGACGTTTTTACTGTGGGCCATAAAATAACGACCATCCATCTTGTAAAATTTAGACTTCAGATCGCTATCACTGGCCACACCGACAGCTATTCTTCTATTTTTTATTGGTTTACAATCCTGTATTTACCCTTGCCTCTGCATCCTTTATAATACATACTTTATTGTCCACACACCGTGGGGAATTATACCAATTTCACTTCTACATCACACTCCATCACTATGGAAAAAAAATTAATTTTTTTTTCTTTTTATAGTCGACTCACGTCCCTGTTCACAGAAGCTGCAAATAAACATTTTAGAGCATACATGACAGTGTAAGTGTGCCTCCACGCATCACAATATTAAATTAAATCTTCGCCAAAACGACAAACCATACTAATTTTGAATTTTGAATGAAACTTCTAATTCTATATACATATTATATGCAATTTCTCCACAAATGTGCTAAATACTTCCACAAATGTGCAAATAATTAGCACATTTGTGGTTCTGTAAATATACTGAGTATAATACATTGGAAATTTCAACAGGAATGAGTACATTACAAATTTGTTTTACTCATTTTTTTCAACAAACTCCCCTGCTCTTTATTAGAGCTACCATTACAAACTTAGAACCACATAATTTCTCATCTTATCTACATCATTTTCATTGAATTAATTCTATCTTGAAATGACATCTTAGTTATTTATCTAACATGTTCACGTGCGTTAACTCTTAGCAACACTATCATAATATAAAACAAACATAGAATACTACACAATAAGCTTCTTATTACCCACTACATTGATCAATGAAAATTCCATCATACAATTTGCATCTATACATCATCATATCATCAACATAATTATTACTAAATATTTCCTTTATAAAAAATAACACTATAATATTTATCTGCTTTTTTTTAATAATTGTAAAATAATAATTATCGCACAAAAATTTCATGACATAAAATAAACCTTATCATAACAACATTAACTTTATATACATACATCGACATCATTGTAACTGCAAATCATCATACACTTATATCCTTCTCACAGATTGTTTGTATCCAAAGTCCATAATTTTACATATGATATATTCTCTGTGCATGATTTCACGTAAAACACAGTTATATAGTGGATGTCTTTACGCTGATACATTTATATTCACCTAACTTTTTTTGACTAAGTTTATACTATTTTATACCATCAGACCACTGTATCAACATACCTACAACCTTCCCGTCCACATTGTCGCTTTCTCGTACACTCCGCTATATCACCTTTGCATCTCACACCTTCATCCCTCACAGTTTGTTTACAAACTGTCAATTTGCGTTACCACCTGTGACACGCCCCCTTTGTCGTACTACCTTAACGTTACCATGACTACCGTCACGTACCGTCCGGTTTAAGGTTAACCTCCGTAATAGTCTAATCGCTAAACCAGTTTCTTTTCTCGGCTTATCGCCGTCATCGCTCGCGTAAACCCCCGCGCTAATTACTTTTTTACGAACTTAAGTGGCAACTCCAGCGTCTTTCCGTACTGACGTAATTATTACTCGTCATTTCTTCACGGCCCTGGTAACCGCGCGAATTCAAAATGCACGATGCCCATCCACGCGACTCTTAATCTTTCTGCATCGAGCTCAAAGCGTAACTATATCTGAAATTTTTGTATCACATTTTATTTATTTATTTTTTTATTTTATACATACATTCATTTATTCTATTTGATATTTACCTTATAATGTGGCTAAATGTTATTTCTGCTATTTAACTCACATTGCGTATTGTATTCAATCATCTCTCGCATAATCTAACTTGCTGGATATTAATTAATATGTTGCATTATTCTATTATATCCATTCTCATTCGCCGTGCTATTTATTTCTTTATTTATTTTTATTATTTATTCATTTATTTAATTTTTTTTTTACTACTTATTGTCATTCAATCAATGCCGTGAACTCCTCCATCCCTATCAATCTCTGACCCTCACTATAACTTAATTTTTTAGCTCACCACTTTGCTTGATATTTAATTTCGTTGTTTGTTAATGTTGTTTATATTTTTTTTTATTTATTTATCTACTCATATTGTCTTTTACTCTTTCAATGCTCAACGCTTTTTCGTACTTTGCTACCGCTGTGATATTGACGAACTATGATGGCCTTAATATTTTGTTTAATCTGTGCTCTTCCACCATCTTAATATTCGTATACTCTACAGGTATGTATTTAAACTTTTATTGGTTATTTGTTTTACTATTCATTTTTCTCATTACTTGTGACTCATTCATGCATGCTCAACTTCACTTGCTCGATTTTTTTTAAAAATTATTATTAATATTTATTTTTATTTGATTTGATTACTTCTTGGTATAAGATTATACCCATGTTGTTGTTGAATTTTTGTTCTACGCGAATCAATTTGCCTCCGGGGTTCCTGATGTGTCAATGTATCTTTTCGCGAATTCGTTTCCTGTGAAATAATTTGTTTACTACTCTCATTGTCAAATTCCACATGTGTGTCATCGCCATTGATATTCTCCTCATCGATTATATTAGTTTGCACTTTTGGCAAATTCATTTTCACTAATTTCGTAATATGCACTTTATAATCTGCTTCAAAAGGATTCACCGCATTTTTACATAAAAAATTATTATTTCTAAAGCTTTTCATAATGATATAGGGGCCCATAAATTTTGGGTGAAACGTACCGGGCGGCCTAAAACTCTTGATGTATACCGTATCCCCAATATTCAAACTAACCGTAGCTTTCCTTCATCTTTTGTCATATTCGTCCATCATTCTTCTCTGATTAGCTAACGTATCATTACGAATCTGTTCAATTTGTTCGAATGTTTTTTTGAGATACTCTGGTGATGGCTTCTGAGACTCACATGGCTGGTGGGAGGAGAAAGGTGTTCTAAGGGGGCGATTAAAAAATAAAACACTTGGTGTGTAACCAGTGCTTCTGGAAATCGAATTATTCATAGCTAATACAATGAATCGGGATTGAACATCCCAATCGAATAATTTTTGTGAGGAAGCCATAATAGATTCTTTATACTGACGATGTGTTCTTTCACACATGGAATTTGCTCTCGGAAAATATACGCTGGTCTGTCTATTTTCAATATTCAAATTTGATAGAAATGATCGAAATTCATCCGATATAAATTGTGGTCCATTATCAGTCAATACAATTTTTGGCAAGCCAAACGATGAAAAATATTTCGTTACCGCATTAATTAGCGACGCTGAAGTAATCTTACGTAAGGGAAAAACTGACAAAAACCGTGAGTAGTGATCGACGATTGTTAGTACGAATTGATTACCTTTCAATGAACTTAGAAGTTTGCCAATGATATCCATGGATAAAAATTCTCCTGGTGCATAATTTTTTTCTATCTTTTGTAGTGGAACTGCAATTGTCGGTCTAGATTTTTATAGTTTGCATGTATGACACGTGTCACAATAATTTTTGATATCTCTGTACATTCCATACCAAAAGTAAACTGATTTACATAAATTGTACGTCTTAGGGAAGCCGAAATGAGCCGAGTGTGCATTCACCATTACACTGTTCTTTAATTTCTCTGGAACCACTATTAAAGCTGGCTGCTCTTCTGTCATTGAATCTCTATCCGGCATTACCCATAGTAATTTGCGGTCACTGTCCCATCTAAACATTTTGTACCTTCTCCTCTCTTTCTTATTTCGTATTGCTTCAATGATAATTTTGAGTTTTGGATCTTTTTGTTGATGTATCGACATACTTTCTAGGGATTATAGTTTTATCAACTTTAAAAATATCCTCAGTTAGTTTTTCTAGAATAGGAATAGTAAAAACTGCCCTTGATAGAAAATCTGCAGGGTTCGATTCTCCTGCAATATGTTCAATTTTGAAATCAAATTCATGTATATCTAATAACCATCGCGCTGTAATATCTGATTGTTTTGTTAATCTAATTGGTACATCTAATTGGTTCTTTATTATACCGCCTCTGTTGCCTCTGTCCATAGTCTATGTAGTATCTCCCCCAACATACTTTTATTTTGCAAAACAACTTTGATCCTTCTCATCTGACGTTTTTACTGTGGCCATAAAATAACGACCATCCATCTTGTAAAATTTAGTGTCATACTTCAATATTATTGTTGTGTTAACTCGTTTCACGGTTTTTCTTCAAAAATTTTTTAACTATTTTGGCCGTAAGTATATATTATAAAGAGAAGTGTAAACAGTTCCCTTCTTCTCCCCCCCCCCCCCCGACACACACATAGACACTTGAATAAGCATTATATAAAAGGGTTCTTTAATCCAATACATGCATCATTCTTATCGTGAAATTTTATTTAACTTGCTTACTGTAATTAATTTATTTTCTTTAACTTAATTATTCCAAATCTTCCTTCTCGCTATTTTTATCTCCCCCATAGAACTTTATAATTACCTCTATACGAATTTTTTTTCTTAATTACAAGCTTTTCCTACTTGAGAACGTTTCGTCCCTTTTTACTTAATATTTCTTAAAAACATTATATTCTGCTAAGGACCTATTCACTTACCTTTAAATTTTAATACCTTCTAAAATTTATTTTTCATTTTTATAGCATTATTCTTAAAATTTTTCTTCTCTTTTAAAAATTTATTTATTACCTCTCAATTTAATTTTAACTTGTTTAAATTATTAAAAATTTTATTCTTTTTCACTTAATTTTTTAAATATTTAATTCCTTATCTTAATTTTTTTGTTAACTTTAAATTTTAATTACTGAGCAGTTGTAACTTGATAACAAACTACCTTGCAACGGGAGAAAAAGTCGCAAAGACCAAAGAACTCCTCCTCAAAACTTCAACTACGTTAATACATGCCCCATGCTGTTAAAATAAAGGAGCTATCAGGAATAAATAAATCTAAGCAATGCAATCTCTAGTGTTTCTCGGCAAAATGTAACATGATTTGCCATGTCGCTATTGCCTGTTGCACTCAATTAAAAAAAGGTACCCACGAGAAGAATTTATTGCATGAGTTTAGTTTAACATAGTGTTAATTAAAGGCTACGTTTAGTGGTCGTCTTAAGTCGAACATAATAATACCATGCTTTATTATAAATAAATATATCATTTTGGACGTTCTTGTTTCTAACAGCATTGTTACATCTCTTTAGAGATGTAAATGCTCTTTTATTTTCCTTTTTTACTAATTTAAAACATTAATTTTTAAAAAATTATTATTCTCTATCCGTCTAGAATTTAAAATAAATTACAGTAAAAGAGCGTTTAATCTTTAGTTTTAATCTTGTTTTAAAATTTTAAATCTTGTGCAAAAATAAAAATAAAAACTACCAACTAGAAAATAAATGGTTCTCTGAATATTTTTTACAGTTTCAGCAGGTGTACGTAATTAGTTAAATTTAAACTGAATTTGTATAAAATCGGAATATTTTTCTTTATATGTAAAACGATTAATTAACTGCCACTTTGTTTCACTAATAATTTTCTTTCACCTTTTAAAAAACTATGCTGGCTCGGAAATTGGTATTAAGACATCCCTCTTTCCTGATAGGCGTGATGTACCATTGCATCAACGGGCCAAGTCCTGCAATTGCCAACGGGCCAATTGTAAAATCCACTACAGAATTTTACAATTTTTAAGAAATATCATGAACATTGAGATAAAAAGACAAATAATCTCTTTAAAAAACTCCTTTATGATTATTTATCAATACCATATGTAACTGATAAATCTTAATTTCCGGGAAAGTTAATTCGTGTCAAGGTAATTTCAAGCTTAATGCATCGGAGTTGTCAAATTTTCTCAAATCTTAAGTATTTGGAAAAATTCAGCTTATTTAATACCCTTTGTTCTGTTCCTACAGATATTTATGTTCACAGGCTGCGATTTTGTCTTTGTCTAGCTGGTATTTTCCTAAACTGATCCTCTTTTTGGTTTGAAGGAAATCTTCTACTTGCTGCAAGCTTTAAGAATCTATTTTGTACAAAATAATTTGGCTTAGTCGATAATACAAAAAGGATGATTTTGTATTGTTCTCAATGTCAAATTCCATTCCCTTCGAGTTTTCCTTCCTAGTTGAGTTTCTGTGCCTTGAACTTTTTGACATAATACCTGTTGACTGTCTTCTGAACTTAGCTTCGAGCGTTCAATGAAACGTCGCGGGAAAACATCTCCCGGATTACAAAGGGAATGCATATCCAATAAAAACATAGTTTTTCAAGCGGAACTGAGATTATCTCTTCAGCAGCTCGGGACACAAAAACCTCAACTGTCTATTATCGTCTTAAGCTTCTGTATCGAGTTTATTATGTCATAATTAAAAATTGATTACAAGGTGATTGATAGCAAAATGCTCTTTAGCGTGGGAGATTTAGCGTTGGAGCAAATTTATTTCGAATAAATTTTATTACATTTCTTTCTACACAGGCTTTTTTTTCTCTTTTTTTAACAAGTCTTATTACGTGAGGTAATTCTGTAGTAACTGACACGGATTTTGAATACGGAAATTTAACATGTTAGCATCAGTTGGCATGACATTGATATGCTGTTATTATGTATAATCTTGTCTCTCTGTTTATTGGTGTATGTTTATCTTTCCTTAAGAGGACATGAAAACGTTAACAGCGTGTCTGTCAGCTTGACACAAGAATGAAATACGGATTGCATGTGGTTTCTTTCATTTGGCCAAGGAATTTGTTTCGGTTAGAGAAAGCGGGAAGTCAAATGTTTTAAAATAGTTATAGAATACATTTTAAAAAAAATTATTGTAGATAGATATTCATTTTAATGCACACAATTATGCCTTTTTTCAACACTTGTTCCATGTCAGTGAAGTTTTAATCTGAAATTTAATTCTATTGCAGCACTTTTCGCAAGGAAATCATTTAATAATTGAAAAAATGTTTTAAAGTTATATCTACTATTGTTATATCATACTGTATTTATTTATACATGGTGGATAAAAAAGTAAGCATATATTTCTGGGTATGTATATATTGCTGCTCGAGTGTCTGTCACAGAATTTCGGATTTGAATCTTATTTTATTTTGCCACTACTGTGTGTATTGTGACAATCACCTGAACTACGGACAGTGCAACGTGGTTGCACCACAACTCCTGCCACGGCTGAACTTATCGAACTGTCCTTTCAGCAAGATGATGCTTTACATTAATTTTCTATGATAGTAGGAAATTGGCTTTATTACTGCAGCTTATTATAGCTTTAGACTGGGAGACATTGCAGTACTGACTGTCCAACACTTTCAATCGACCTAACACTAATGAACGTTTTTATTAGTAGTAGTCTTAGGAAATAAAGAAGAAAATTTTTTTTAGAAGAAGCTCTCAGGAAAAAAGCTAGTTCACCTCGCGGGCATATAAAAACATTCATACAAAGCGGACTATGTCACTGTGTCGAGGCCGGGTTCCTGGAATGTGACAATGGTGAAAGAGGACATTTCGGGACCCTAAAAGACTAAATGTGACCCTAACAGTACACAATGTATACTACCTAATTTTGGCCCCACACTTTTTATCTCTCTTTAGCTTTAGAATATATATATATATATATATATATATATATATATATATATATATATATATATATATATATATATATATATATATATATATATATATATATATATATATATATATATATTATGGATGAATCTATGAACGGTTGGATGCATAGAGGGATAGCGTATGTGCAAATCGTTAATCCCTTCGTTTAACAAAGGAATGGGGATATTTTATACATACTGGAGGGATTTTTTCCTATCACCTTTCTTTTCCATCTTTTTTAAAGAGTTTTAAAATGGATATAACATCCTCTACTCTTTATAAACGTTATGAAAATCTGAGTAATTTGACATTTTTTCTCCAGCTATAAACACAGGTTACTCAAATCATAGAAGAATGTATAAACACCAGCGCAAAAAACTATTGAAAATACAATAAAATTAAAAAAAATATTGCAAAATAAAATACGAAATTTGGGTAATCACTTTAACACAGCCTGATTTCTAGTAACAAAAGAAAACTCATATTTTAGGAAAACTTGCGAAGTATATGCAATAGCATAGCTTCAAAAAATCCACTTACGGAAGTCTGTTAAATATGTTTTGCTGCGTGTTTATACTCTTAATATTTGTTATTTTCAATTTAGAATTTTGAGTTTTACCTGTTAAATATTTTGCTGTCATAATGGTATACGGAGTTTTCCTTTAGTCTCGTGAAATTATCATACTTTCAATTTAACTTTTGTATTGTCCATAATGTCGCTATTTTCGTTTAAAAAGCAAAATATTTTCCATGAATAATTTCTAAAACATGCATTATTCTAAGAAATAAGAATCATTTCCTTTCGAAGATAAATCCATAATTTTATTGCTAAGTGCTTTCTGCAGTATACATTCTTTTTGGCTCATACGATACCCATTTTTATGTTGCAGCCGCATAGCTAAAATATCTCACAATAAAAACATAAAAGTATACTTTCCTATTTACGTAAATGGGTGTTTGCCATATATGGAGACGAGAGTTAAGCAAAGCCAAGGTAAACCAGATTCCGGCCGAACTGAACTCGCAGGAAAGGGATTTAGAACAAATCGCCATTTGAGAAAATTTACAATCTGTAAAGAATGTGCATGTCCAGCTCAGTCGAAATTTAAAAACATTAAATTCCATTGTTTTTAATAAAATAGTTAATTAGTTTTTATGCTGAAATAACTTCTGGTATGAATTTTTTTATATTTGCTATGAAGTATTTTTTTTTTTGTTCCATTTACATTGAAACCCGTTTCCATGTACTTTTACGTATTTTTTTTCAGTCATTTTTTTTTTCTAGTTGTATTTCTCTTGTAGCTTTTATCTTCTGCCTTAGCCTTCATTTTTGCGTAAATTATACAGAAAATGTTTTTACTGCATGCTTAAAATAGAGTTCGATACTGTAGAAGTTTTCAGTTTGTAACAAGAAATTTAAGCAACTCCCTAGAAATTATTATTTTTGTTTTATTGGAAATGTAGTTATTTTTTATTTAGGTACTCAGAAATTTTGATCCCACTCTTCCATACATGCTTTTGAGCTAGAACCTCGTTATAGACAGAATAAGGAGATATAGTTACACTAAGGTTTTACTTCTAGTATATTTTACTAAAAGAAAGGTATTTGAGCATATCAGCTGTACGTTCAGAAAGGCAATAGTGCAAAAATCTATATATATATAAAACAGTTCCGCAACTGACTGATACATAAGCGCACAGACCAAACCGCTTGACCTAAAGGGCTGAAATTTTTCATGGCGATTCTTCTTATAGTGTAGGGGTATACTAAGAAAGATTTTTAAAAAGCTCTTAAATTTTTTTAAATTGGAATTTTTAAGCTGTTTTTGTAACTTTTTTTTAAGTTTGCATTTAAAATAATAATCTGAGAGTTATAAAATTTATATCACGAGAAAGATTGTAAAAAATTTCTTTAAAATGAAATCTTTTTCGAATCTTTACCTCCATTTTCTGATTTTGGGTGAATTTTTAAAAATTGATTTTTAGAATTTAATTTATTAAATTCTGATCACGTGGTTTCTTTTCTTTTTGTGATACTTTAAATCAATTTTGCATCACGTGCATATCAAAAAATAAATTGACAAAAAAGTATTAAAATTTAACCACTAGACTAATTGAGACGGAAGTTTTTTAACAATTTAATTCAAATTAGTATGTTTTATGGATATTAAACATACAAATTAATTGCATACATTGACCGTTGCATTTAATTTGAATATTTTCTACATAATTTTGTCTATAAAAATATCCGTTACGATTCTAATAAATATTGTTTTTGGCATTAATTGCATATATTAAGCGTTGTATTTAATTTGAATGTACTTCGTAGCGAAGCACGGGTATTCAGCTAATCGTAATATAAAAGGTGCTCTCTTGAAGTTATATACCCAGTGCATTTCATAAAAATCTCAAGAAGAGAGAGGTTTTAGTTTCCTGTAATTCCTCCCATAGAATATATTAGTATAATTTCATTGAAAATATTCATGTAAGAACACGTGTATTTCGGATTTTTCTTAGGTTGGTTTAAATATTATTCCGCGTGCTTATAGGTGATTCTCTGATGAAGCAATCACCTCTCGGGCATATAGGCATTCTAACTTTAACAGCGTAGTATTTGTTCAAGATATTACTATTAAAAAACTAAATTCCTTTAAGTTTTAAGAAAAATTTATGAGATGCAATGTGTAAGTGTTAAACCTGTTTATAGGTAGTAGAATACAGATCAAATGCATTCGTTGCTTTATTTACAAATGTAATCAGCATCGAAAATGCCATTAAGCAGATGTCCCATACAATTTAAAATATACTTTACAAGGTTTTTAAGGATGGTAAAATTATTAAGATGTAATTTGAGAATTTTTCTGGTACCTATAAAAGAATTATATTTCATTATATTTTAAATTGCAATATCACTTATCCTTCCTCATTACTGCAACAATTTGACGTTAGTAATAACAGTTTGACAAGAAGGGTAGAATTTTAGAAAAATGTTCGAAGCCATGTTTGGTTGTAACAACAGAGCAAAATATTTTAATATTAATTTTCTTTCCTTTTAACAGGTATTAAATTGGTTTATAATGAAACGTATGTTTTTAATGGCCTTTTTTCTTAAAGCTATATTAACTAAAGTTTTTATGTCATTTATATGGAAAATGACTTGAAATTTTAAATCTTTCGATAATTTATACTAAACTGGCCTTTTTCTTAAATTTCAGTTTCAGAAAAAAATAATTTAAAGTAATTTTTATTTAAGTACGGTGCAAAACCTTAAGGTTTTTTTTAAATTTACCCAACCGAATTTTATTTTAAGCAACATTTAAGGATTTTCATAAATGAAAAATCAAGCAACTGCGGACCGCACAGGAACGTACTTATCTTAGCCGAGATTCAAACCCTAGCCCACACTGAAGAAGTTCACGACGCAAACCACCATTCAGTGTGAGAAGCAAAAAGGAAAAATCATTAAAACTTTCTCTTTAAAAATGTATATAACTATGTGTGCGAATAGCTTTGATAGCCATTTAACTGCGTTATGCATTATAAGTGAATTAACATCGACTATAAAGCAACTATCTCTAAAAGGTACTTAATTATTAGCCTAACAGACATGTGAGAACTTTATTTTAAAGAGTAAAGTACATTGCTTCAGGTATGAGGAATTTCTCGAATGCCAAAAGATTTAAAATGTAATACGTTTGCGTTCACCCTGTCAGGATCAACGAAAGACGGGCATTCATCCAGGCGTAAACTTTCACCTGGCAAGCAAAAGTTTTTTTTCCCTTTTTTTTTATTAAGGACAAAAGAAATGCGATATTCTGAATATCAGACTTTGCACGTCTGATAAACGCACGTTTAAAAAAACACGAAAGTTTCCTTTGGATGTATCACTCTTTACATTATACATAGAAAAATATAATTGCCTTTCAAAATTTTTTTCAACTTTTAAGCTGCTGCCCGAAAAGTTTGTCTGATTCTTGTAATTATGGCAAGTTTGATACACCTCTGTTTCCATCACTGATTGGCCCAAATGATTTAGCTTGTATTACTTTGTTTCAATAAATTTTCCCATGGATGTCCTAATTTTTTTTTAAAGTTCAATGCGTAAATAAAGAACTAAACGAACTTTTATTTTTATGGCCCAAATCTAGAGTTTACGCCTTATTAAAGCTATGAAAAACTTTAAATTTAATATTAACACCTTGCTTTAACGTAAAAGTCTTGTCTTTAATTACAGTTTCAACATCTTGTTTTTTCAGGGGGATACTTAAAAATGTTATCAAAGTCCAATGACGTGTCCATCTAAAATGAAGCTTTTTCCCGTATATAAAATTACAAGTAGTTTATTCATGTACAAACTTGCAGAACAGATCAGGATGTTTAATTTCGCTCGAAATAACTAAGCTAAATTCCCCGCCAACTATACCGTGTCCTCAATAATGGGTTTAATTACCGCATTTCCCTAAAACATTCATTCACAGATCGGTCAGTTCACTCACTTACTCCCACCTACATTTTTAAACGATGGAGTAGGGCTAGGTTGACTATGGTATTTAATGAAGGACATCCAGAAAACAGATTAGAATCAGTATGGATACAAACGAAAGAATACCGGTGAACAACTGAAAGAAAAAAAAATGTGTACTGCATTCGTCACCAATTCGAAGGCATATATTTCTCTGATTATTAAATATTTTAAATTCGATGGGGAAAGCTGATACTACATACATGTTTTAAATTTATTACGCGAAATTAGAAATCTCTTGTTGAGAATTTGATTAAAAAATCAGTATGAAACCCGAAAATATTCTATCATAATTTGTATGTTTTGGGCCATAAATATTTTCAAATTTTAATTTTTTACATAAAATTCCTTATTAATATTTTACTGACATTTCATACTGTAGAAAGTTTACTGATCAGTTTTAAATAAATCCGGGGAATCCCCCTTCAATGTCCAATTTTTTTTATCGCTGTATTTATTTACTCTTATTAGCATTTCTTATCGTTTTACATGCGGCCAAGTATGTTTCCAAGCTAATACTTTTGAGAGAAAGAGATTGCGTGTAAAGAATTTTCATTAGTGAAATGATTTTGCTTCGATATTACTGCCTTAAGGAAATGGAAATAAACATGATTTTCTCCTCTCATTACACACTGCCGTCTTATGTTCTTTTAGGCCAGATGGAAATGCTAAGCGTGTCGTAATAATACAGCGAGTTTCGTGGTTATGGGCTATTTGATCGTCCTTAAACTAGCATTTGGATATTTGATTGAAGAACAACGTGGAAAATATTATAGCCACATTTCAGAAGCATAAAATCAATTAATTTGAATAAAATTGATTTCATTATGACGTAGGTTAATAATGCTTTATTAATGGATAAAAATATCATTAACTTCTAGGTAACTACTTTCACTACCAATCCCTGGTTATTTAAAAAGAAACTTTATATTCTCAACTATCAATTAAGTATTGATTCATTTTTGGGGAAAAAATAAAAGTTAAATTAGGGTTCAAGTATGATTCTCTTAAAAGAAATCAGACTAACAGAGATCAATTTCACTACGCTTTACAACTGGTATCTCGAACTCTTTTAACATGGATATTTAAGCATAGGATGCGTTGTAATTATTTATTTAAGCTGATATACAAATGCATAATTTCATTAGTCTCATCCAAAATTCATTATCTATGAATTGAGAGGGGAGTAATTAACTTGAGCATCTGTAAACACCACCACCTTAAAACACAATGTCCTTAATAGTTTTAAAATGCAATTAGAAGTTTTTGAAAAGTGCTAAGGTCGTCATTTGAGATATGGGTCAGAATTCTTCTCATTCTATGGTTTTTCAACTTACAAATCCCAAACAGGGGATTTGCTTTTAAATGTCAAGAAATTTGTTTCTCTTAGCACTAAAATTGTACGGAAAAAATTTTGTTCGGAAATGAAAAATAGGTGAAAGCATATTATAAGTACCCACGGCAGCTTAATATATTACTTACAACAACCTTGACAAATATTTTGCCATTATCAAGTGGAAGAATATATGTTAGATGTAAATTACGACTTGTCCCCCCCCCCTTTTTTTTTTTTTTTTGCTTGTGATAATGAATTATAAGAAGGAAAAATAGAATGAAATTGAGGAGAGGAACTAAGACTTTGTTCACAGATTATTTGCATGGTAAAATGGAAAAACATTCGGAATTCTGTTTTTTTTTTTTCAAATTGTGATAGACAGAATAAAATTTGAAAGAATACTGTTCCTTGTATTTTTCCCTGTTACTTACATTTTTGTGTTTCGGTTTTCTACGCTGATTTAAAAGCGTTTATTTGATATTACCCGGAAACTCATGAATAATTCAAATCAATGGAAATATTTTCAGAGCATGTATGTTTCATCTAAGGAAATTTTTAGCGGATTGATTACAAGATATGAATTTCAAAATTTATCATCGCTCGTCGCACACGCACATAAGTTTGTCTGAAGTTGCTTACAATCCCATATCCTTACCCGGATGTTTCAAAATATAAACAAAATATTACTGTATAAAAAATCATGAAGATAAAATCTTCACAAGCTTCTTTGAGAGCCGAGAAAATCGTCTTCTCTTTTCAGGGTATGTTCGATGTAGAGTACTTTGAACAAGAGATATATAACATCCCAAACAGGGGGTTTGCGTTCATCTCACACGTAGTGCATACTATCCGTTTATTTAGGAATAGAAACTTTTTTAGATACCAGTGTATGTGATTCACTGTTTTGTATTTTTACAGCATTTTACGAAAAGGATTTTCATATCTTGTTTGAATATATTTATTGCATACATATAGCAACGTATCTGGGGAATATTGTGATGCCAGAGCTGTACGTGCCCTTCCTTATTACAGCTTTTTAATAATTTTTATGAAACAATGATGTTAAGATTTTTTAAGAAAACTTTTTTCCTATATTTTAGGCAAGCAATTTTTGTGACAATCATTTTCTCCAACAGCCAGGAGATGGCCAAATGGCTAGGGCGCTGGCATTCGGTTCAGAACCTGTGGGTTCGAGTCCCACTGTTGGCATGGATGTTTGTAGCCGTTCGGAATCGGCTTTAAACTGTAGGTTCCGGTCTAATTAGCCCTCGTGTAGCAAAAAGTTGACCGTAGCGCTCCAAACCAAACCATTTTCTCCAACATTTTGCCATGAAATCAGGATAAATCAAACTTTAGTTTAAAAAAAACCCATTTTATCTCCTGAAATCTGATACATGCACTCCATAGAAAACAACATTTATCAGTTTTCTCTCATAAACACAAACTTAGAATGAGGTACATGACTATAATTGTGTAGTTTCTCTATAGATTTAGTTAGAAAGCCGTAATAAATAACCCTTATATGTACATATATGTTTCTAGGGAGTTATATTTTGTTTTAATTGACATAAAATAGTTTCTGAAAACCATACAAATACCGTAACTACTAAAAAATAGAAGAAATAGACCAAAAGGAGTTTGAACCTTGTTATTTTTAAATAAGTGTTTTTATCGTATATGTGACAGATTATGCTAAACAAATACTAACTGGTGCTTACTCCGACTTCTAATTGTTTTTCCAATGAAATAGATAATACCGAGTATGTAATGCATAACACAGTTGAAAGAGTAGCTGGTATTATATCCTGTGTCAACGAAATGTGTAAAATTGTGTTTTCTTAACGTAAATATTTCTTGCCAAGAACAATCATCTGAATTTTCCGGGAATGTATCTCAGCCTTGATTGTTGCATAAAAAATTCTTCAAATGTCCTTCGAGGGTATTTATTACGTAAAAGATATTTAGTGTATCGCAAACTTCTTGATTTTGTTATTGTCAATTACAATTGCATTATAAAAATTTTTTCAAGAGTCCTTCATTGATATATTTATATTCTTCATAATCATGTAGTCGATTTGCACCTTATTAAGTTGAAGGGGATTTTTTTTTCATGATTGTGATCTTTAATAAATGTAATAAAATTAATTTAATGCAAAGATTACTAATCTGGCATTGTCATGAGAAGTATTTTCGCTTTCATTTCCTTTATTATAATTTAGCTAAAGTAATAGTCTATCATGCAACAATGTCGAAGGTATAGCGTTCAACATCGCTAAATTAACAAAAAAACAGACGTGAGTGTCTGATTTCTGTAGTTAATTGTTTTACACAAATCACAGCAAATAATAAGTATGAAAGATATTAGTTGACAGTGCGTACAAATCTGTCAAAGAATGGCTTATCAATGTAAATATTCAAACTGAATATCTATAAAAGATCTTTTTTTACGTATAAATCCTTTCTTTCTACAAGGTCTTAATTGGCTGTATTCATTGAACAATGTAAATCCATAATTATATATTCTATGCAGAAGCTCCGAATTCAATCAGTAGTACAATTTAGCCATAAAAGAGTTAGATGCATAGAAAATAACTGTAAAGGTACCGCGTATTTTTCCTGCCGAGATATGGGGATTAACACAGTTCCTTTCTCTGTCAGCGTTGTCACTTCCGGAGCCATGGAACAGATAAATTTGCATCAGAGTAGGATAGAGGATTTTCGATCATTGGTATTTTGCCATGCAGATTTTCATTTGGCTCGTAGTTTAGGACTTGTTATTTTTTCTTGATATGTGCATAATAGTCTCTGTTATTGTTGTGGACTTGTCATTGTATACATCCTCATTCAGCATGGGTTGCTGTGCTGTTCCTAAATATCCTAACTGCTGCTAAATTGTCAAAGATAAGTTTGACTATTTCCACATGTACTTAATAATTTTATTAGTTTTTCTGAGCACATTTCATTTGATTACTCAAGATATTTACAATTCTCTTTTATGTATAAACATAAATAATCATTATCATAGCGAGTGCTGCTGGGAAAAATACACACATAACAGCTACCAATTGTAGAGCCGAGTCGGAGAAGAGATTTTATGGTCTGTTTAGTTATGTCTTTGTAGTTAGAAGCAGTTTATTCCTCTTTCAAATGCAGTAGTTGTCAAATATGAAATTACTCATTAGACAGGTAAATTAAATTGCTGAGTAAATTTAAATTGCAAAGAAATAATGAACTAGAAAATATTATTTGAGCCGTTTAATACAAAAGTAGTGTCTTCTCCCCCCCCCTCCCCCCTAACCTCTGATCGTAAGCTCTATGTTACACCACTAATCGAAAGCTTTATGTTCATTCTGTCTTGCGTTGAAGTGGTGTAAGTCTAGCTTTAACACAAGGCAATATGAACATAGAGCTTTCGATTAGTGGTATAATCTTGAAATGAAAAAAAAAAAAGGATTTGCATCAATTTTGCATTCAATGACTCGGTTGTAGTTTAAACTAAAAAGAGGTAATTTTTAAATGTCACCAGTCCCTTTTTGCGGTCAAAAGATTTTAAGTCTGTCCCTTCATGTATCATGTTTTCTATGTATCAAATACAAACGCATTGTTATTTTTAATCAAAATGTATACAACTCTCTCTGAATATCTTAACATTTTTCGACCTTTGGCTTGCAACCTTCATAAGTTCGACTGTGAATTCTGACTGGTCCTATTTTCTGAGTTAGAATTCCAAATTTAGAGCACGTTTGTTCCCCTTTTTCATATCCCTGAGTACTTAGAAGATAACAGCTTTTAAATTATTTTAGCTAATATTCCTCTATTATCTGAACTGAACCTTTTAGATGTCTAAGGCACCTAACCTTTCCGTACCGCTAGAGCCTAAGAGCCTATTCCTGCAGCATGTGGCACCCAAAAGTAAATAAAAAAAAGCGTGAACAATAAACAAATACTAATAATCATCTTGATGGTGCCGAAGCAGAAGTAAACGCATTTCTCACTGGAGCGTGGTAAACTCGAAGACCGGTTCCTTTTTGAGGAGGCAGTCTCCGTGATTTTGAGTCGGCTTCCTCAGATTGCTGTCATCCCTGAGAAGCTGTGGAGATACGCTTTCTGTTCCTGTGACAGCGTTGTAGTCGCTCGCTGACCTGATTTCACTTTTATTTGTTGCTGGACCAAGTGTCCTTGCTGCTTGTGCAAGGCAAGCAGTTGTTTCGTGCCTTTTCAGAGTTGCTCTGGAACTAAGTCTATGAGGACTGCATTTCTATGGATACGCTTTAAAAGCAAAGGTAAATAAATTCTTGCTATCTCCTTTTCTATGATCGGAATGCGAAAGGCAACTGTATCACAATATTTTTTCACTTAGATAATTAAGCGATAATGTGTAAGATGAAAACAATAATTCAAGATCTTCTGGGTGATGTAAATTAAGTCAAATTTAGGAAAAGCAAAGGATTCTGCTATTCCACTTAAAGTTTCCTTTTTGTAAATTCTTTCAGATAATGCATAAAAGCAATAAAGGAGAATCTCTATTGATTCTTTTCGAATCATAATACTTTTTAATGTTTTTAAAAATTTAAATTTAATTTTTGAAATTTTTTTATGCCATGGACACACACCTAAAGAAATATATTCTAACTAATTTAGTATCCGATTTTAATTAGTTAGAAGCGCACCCTACTGAGTTAATGAATACATAAAAATTTAAATTTATAGTGCAAATTTAATTATTTTATATACATGGTTGTAAATCTGTTACAAAGCACTCTGAAAGTATCTCTTAAGTTGAAGATGTGATGCAATGTAATTGTAGGAGAAACAAAATCTTCGGTCCTTTTAAATGTTGATGAATATTCTATTTAATATTTCAAACGAATATTGCCCTTCTGTGATATCAGAATGTATCTTTTTTCCACGAAGGAAAGATGTTTTTCTGTATTTTTTTAATGATAAACGACAAATATTATAGCTTAAAATGATAACGATTACCGCACTTTTAAGTAGGATACGTATTTTTATTTTTTTTAATTTTTACCCTTTCTTAAAGGCGAAATAGTTTAAAGCCCCCTTAGAAACATTTTTTAATCAATTATTTTACTCATAAATATTAAATCTCTGTTAAAAACTTGTTATCATCTTATCACGAGTGTGTAAAATCCAAGCTGATCTAAGTTTTATGAGGCTATTTCCCTCAAAGAGTCATTTCCACGTTTGAGCAACAACAAACATAAAAACATTAAGGATTGTAGGATTTAAACAGGTTATGCAATATATTTTTGTATTACTGAATAATGTTTTAGTTCTGAATTTTATTGGTTGGAAAATGGAATTGAAGAATTTAATGACATGGAATGAAGAAGCACTCGACTGCATTTGTCAGCTTTTATAACAATGATTCTCTACCCATATACACGATTTAATTCTTATTTATGGCTTTTAAATTCCCCCATTTAACAGTTGAATGTAATTTGTTGTATTGCGTTTCCTCGGTTTTAATGTTTACAGAATCTTTTATTTCTGTCTTTAGAAGACCTCAAATTACAGTCACAAATTTCATTATCTGTGTATTCTCCAAATTAGCCTAAATGTTAAAATTGGTGTTATAATTGTCACCATTATCTTAAATGAGAATTTAAGTAACTTTGAATCCCTGTGGACTCCTTTATGAATGAATTCTTTTTAACGATTATTGAATATTATTTGTCCCATTAAGAAATGAGCTAGAAAATTTAGAATTATATAAACGGCTCGCTTTCTGTTTTATCATAAATATATGTATTTTACATCAAACTGTTGGAAATTATCCTTAGCAAACTTTAAAGAAATTCTGTGCAGTGGAAACCTATTATAATACTGAGTATATTTCTTTTTAGAATATATTTACAACTTATGAGATTATAATATAAGGAAAAGCTTTTATTTTGGTTTGTTAATACATTATTATCACGCCCTAAGATTACCCTTCGTCTCACTTTTTCAAGGAAGTTAATGTAACCTTTATCAAATTCAACGCTTATCAACCTTTATCAAATACATACTCAAAAACAAAAAATGAAAATTAGCATTTTATATAAAATTATCCTATAAGTCTCCACGTAGTATTTAATTCTGCACGCTAGTATACAGTTAAAGGGGTGTGCATCTCTTTCCTGATTGTTTTCCTCAATGAACTTTTTTTCTCCCACCCACATTGAATGATGGTCAGCATTTTAAGCTTCCGCCACTTGGGCTCGGGTTCAAAACCTTACTTCAACTGTTGGGTGCTCCCATAATAAAGGAGCTAGTTAAAAATCGTGGTGTGTACGCGTGAACGACCAAAAGATAAATGCCGCCGCATAAGAAAAGTCTGTTATTAGAAAAGACTTTTATAGGAATAATAAAAGAATTTTTCAGAAATTATTGAATTTACTATGGCATAAACTTAAAGCTTATCATGCGTTTTTGGTTCATTACTTAAAGATTTATAAGACTAAAAATTGTGCTGATTGATCTAAATGTATAAAAAAAATCTTTCAACTCTAATATTTCAAGCATTAAATTTCAAATAAAACTGGTAAAAAAAATTAAATTACTATGAGGGGGTGGGGGCATAACATTTAAAATCCAGTTTTCTTTTTTTAAACGCACTAGCTTCGCTTGAAAGTATCAAAACATCTAGTAAAGTATCCCACACATAAAAACATATACAAATGTTAATTGTATTTCCAAACAATCATCCAGAAAAAGGGTTTATGGTCCACCTTTTTTTTTTTTTTTATCGTGCTCATGTGTTTACTTTTTTTCCCATCGGCAATGTTACACTTTTCTGTTAAAAATGATCATTAGTGACAAATGATTGGAATTGCGACTGAATCAGGTTTTTCCTTATATAAAAAAAAAATTATCTTTTGAAAATCAAATTGCAGCGAAAAAAAGAAAGATATTAAATATCAACAGCATTTAATAAATCTCTTTAAAACTTGCAAAAGGGAGCAGGTATTTTCTGCGCATTTTCAAATGATTTGTATTTATCTTTTGCACGCACTGTTGGCAGAATTCATATAATTTTTCTCGCTCCGTGTATTTTCGAACAACGAACTCTGGCTGATTATAAACCGTGACGTTATGTCACCCTGTCTGTGACAAGAGCTTAGATGTATTGCTTTTGTTATCAACAGCATGAGTGAGAAGTTCACATTGTGCTCACCCAGAAATTTCAAATAGGCAGAGATCCTTCGCCGTTGCTACCGAGTTTTCAGAATAATATGATCATAATTTTTTTTCGTAATCGAAATATTGAGGAGCTTAGTATTTTGTTTTACACGATATATTACGCCCTGTTATTAATGTACAAAGGGTTGTAATTTAGACTCTTCTTATCGTATTGTTTCCACTTATACTTTTGTTTTTCGTTCCATTCCGCTTGTATTGGATAAATTTTACTGCAGAAGGAGATTAAAGTTCATACTTATACAAGCAGATGTAAGTTGTACTGAAGGATAATCAACTTTTAAAGTTTTTTAAGGAAAATACATCTGCCTCTGAGAGGAGGAATTTCCCCTCTAAAATTCGTGAATAATGACGTTCTATTAATTTAAGAAGACTCAAAAATATTTTGAGCTGTAATTGCATGTTTTATATACATTGTAAAAGACAGTCTTGATACCTTTATGTTTGAAGAACTGGAGATAATATATAATTCATTTGACTAAATCAATTTAGAGGACACAATTTTAAAGAGAATACCTTTGTCTTTACAATCAACTCTCCTGTAAGAATATTTACATTTCACTATGTTACCATAAGGGACGTTTATACTAAACAGCTAGATAGTAATCGATTTCTTAAGATTTCAAATCTAAAGATTTGTAACACTGGGTGTGTCTAAATGAAAGTTATGAAAAAGAATTACTGTTTTAAACATCTGTGTAAAATTAAGAAGAATCTTCAATTTCGTAACAGTTGTTTCAATTCTTATATAATCTTCTGAGAATAATAGAGCATGGGATTCAATAGGAATCAACTCGATGGAAGCTCATAGCATCTCATAATTTGTCCCAATAAGTATTTTCAGAGTTATTTTTTTCTCTTTATGGTAGGGTTATAACTATTTATTTGAATCATCTTTCCTCTCCCGGAAAACATTAATTAAAGTGTAATAGAAATAAGAGCAATACAGAGCTCTGGTTAAGGACATAGCGAATAAACTAATAAAAGTAAAACGCATAAATGTAAATAGATAAGTCATTTTAGAAATTTTTCTATGAATCTCATCTCAACCAGGAATTTTCCTTACAAATAAGACCCATCGTGAATCGGTTATTCATAAATTTTGTCAGGAAATGTTCGTCTATGGTTTTTCAACCCTTAAAAAGGGGTTTGAGATCTTTTGCTCTGCTTCGTGGTAATTTTTTTTTTTTTTAAGGGAAGAAATGACTTTTCTTTTACTTCTGTGTAAGGATTTTTTTTTCTTGAGGAAACTAGTAACGACAATATGATAATGCTTGCTTCTTTTTCCCAAATATAGTATTAAATACAATGAAACATATGCTTTTGAAAATAATTTTTGTTCTGAAAAGAATCCTCTTTGATAACAGCCTTTAATAATTAGCCTTTGTTACAAAAGTATGAATCTTGAATATTTGTTTTGAACGCTGTCAGATGTGACTGGGTTGAGTGAATTATTTTTGTTATTTATCCGATTTTTTCGACTAAGGCCCTCTTATTATTAACTTTTGTTTCTTAATACTTTAACTAGTATATGCTGTACTCTTTCTCCTTAACTACTTACAATAGGATTTTTTCAAGGTTTTCTCAAAAGGGTCAAGACTATTATATGTGATTGGGGTTTCATCTGCTTTAGCTTCTGGCTCCTATGAGAAATGTTAAATCCTACTATCTCAATAATTCAAAGGATTTATAGCTACATAATCACGATGTTTAAACTCTTTAAACTGCCAATGCTAAGAGTAAATCTTAAACATTCTTTGCTGTTTCAGTTGTGTGTTATACCAATTTGGTTTATTCACTCGGTACTCTTGCTAAATTTTAGGTCGTGCGGGAATTTTCGTTCCATTTTCCCTCTTTCGGTATTATTAATTTTCTTTTGTGTAATACATGATAAAGTTTTTAATGGGATTAAAGAAGGGATATGTATTATGAACTAAGTAAGAGAATTGTGGTTTTATTGAATTTTTCCTCCGCAAAGTTTGTTAGACTCAGAAGTTTTTTAAATGTGTATGTAATTTGTATACCTTTGCCTCAATCATTTAATACATAAAATGTAGTTTAAAATCCTTAAACTACGGGTCTTAAACCCGTAGTCCGTGGACCACGGGTGGCCCGCCGAAACATTTCGATCGGGCAAAACGAAAGTTTAATATAAATTTGAAAAAAAACCTTAGAACGGAAAATCCTCTCAGTCAAAATAGATCAAGAATGCACGGGGAAAAGCAGCCCTAGGCACATTGGCTAATCAAATTAATATACTGGTCACTGGTGTTCAGAATCTTAATACGAAATAAACACAAAAAGCAGCATGCCAAGGCTCTTTCATTCCAGAAGCTCACGTGCGTCTCGTTCTCCTACATTCATTCTGTTTCATGCAATATAAAGTACAAAATACATTTATTCAACTCCCATTTTTTGTTGTTTGTATAAAAATAAAAATATTTTTATTCATAATAATTATAAAGGTATAACATACTTTTTAAACACACCATACGCACAAAACTTCACTGAAGTGTTTTGAAGGAATTAATTCTTCATCATCATGCTATAAAAAGAAAATCGAGCAATCATCTCAAAGGCTGAAGCTCGTTAGCAAATAATGCAATTTTTCCTCTGCCTATGATTCTTATTCCCCAGATGTGTGGCCCGCGGAACTTTACGAATTTATTGGTGTGGTTCTCAAACGAGAAACGTTGAAAACACCTATCTTAAGCCATTGTAAATTTATCCCTTTTTCATAATTACTCGTACAGTTAATCGTAGCGTTGACAAGTTGACGTAGCGTTGAAAATTTTGACCGTAGCGTTGCGAACCAAACCAAACCAAACGAACCATAGCACTAATAAAATGAACCGATCTTTTATTGTTGCATCAAAAATTTCTTTTCTGATAAATGTAAGCTTAGTTTGTATGGGTTTCTATCACCATTGATTGGTAGTTTCTTAAGTATAGTTTGTTATCTCTGTGGCACATTTCTCGTGGTAAATGCACACAGATTCATTAAACTGCATAACATGGGTGGAGAAAATTCGAAGATATTTTAATGTATTTTCGTAAGAGTTATAGCTTTTTTATCCTCATGTACATGAATATTAATATAAAGTTAGGATTTTAACGCATTCTATTATATCAAAATGACAATAGTAATTTTTTAACAGAAATGTAATTTTAATAATAGTTCATGTTTAATCCCATTTTTCCTTCTTCCCAAGCCAGAAGGGAGGAAAATTTTTATTAACATGAGTCAACAGTATAATTTTTGCAACAATTTATTGAAATTTCATAAACTATGAAAAGGATTTTTCCTAAAATAATAAATGCTTTAGATGATGAAATAAATGCATCTTTCATTGAATAATATGCGGATATAACTTTTTTTTTTACTACTGCCCTCGTAATCTTTGAAAATATAACTATTTTGTGATATTTGCAATCGTAAGGTTAAAATGATCATGATTTGCATATATGCAGTTATAATATCTGGGAATAACCCAATGTATTGGTACAAAGCGTGTTTTCCCTTTTCCCTGCATTTAGTACATATGCAAGTTTCATCAAAGTTAACGGAAGTATTTTCTTCAATGGATAAGTTTAAGCTTTGCAAAATTTTTGGTTATATTATAATTAAATATTTAAAATACGTATATTTTTACTCCAACATTTTTCGCTTTATTTCCTTAATAACGTTAAGCATCTATCAGTAAATGAAAATCATAGAATTCTGTATTTTACGAAATTACAATTACTGATATTTCGCACTAACAAATTTAATAACAAGAGAGTCACTTAATGTTCCCTTCAACGTTTCCTGTACTTAAAATTTAATCCTCTATCTAACATTCCCGTCTTTCAAGTTTCATTCATAAGTACTTCAAGAAAAAAAAACTTGAGTACCGCAAATTTGCCACTAACTGTTAGGTTCATTCACATGTCATTCTATTAGGTTCTTATTAATGCAATAAAAACCTGCTTCTAGTTTTGAAAACCTCATACTCCTCATCTTCTTTTACTTTGGATTTTACGAGAAAAAAAGCAAAATTGCAGTATAATTTTTAATTCATTTTCATTCAGACCGAAAACATTAGAATTTTTCCAAACTTTCACATTGATGGAGGGGGAAATTTGAAGCAAGAAGTCCTTATTATGTTAAATTCAAAAAGACGATTCTGAACTTTAGTAATGGAGGAATTAAAAACAATTCTATAATGACTTAAAAGGAAAGTTCTTTACCCATTTTGTAATAATTGATAATGTAATTTAATCTGAAATGAATAATTCATATTGATCTCACCGGTGCTCTGCGTTTTTAATTTACTTTAACTTTGCTTGTCATAATCTATGTACTTAATTGCATTTTTACTTTAGATTAGTGTACTTGGATTCGTTTTCCTGTAAAAATCAAAGTTATTAGAAGTGAGATAATATTCTACAGTACATTTAAGTTTTAATTTATTCTTAGGGGCAAATGATGACAAGGGCGGAAATTGGTTTCATTTAAGATGCCTTTTATCCAGGATAAAAATGTCTAATTCTCTATAAAGAAGTAAAGTAGCTGTGACTACTTTTTGACCAATGCTATTTAATATACTCTGAATACCAGAGTGAATTGGTAGGAACACAAAGTCATGATTAAAATGAACAAATTAAGAAGCGACTTGAATGCAATAAAAAATACTAATATAAAGAAAAGAGTTTTAGTTTGTAAAAATTTCTAACTTAGGAAGGTGCATAAAAAGGTTTAACCCCATCTGAAAAAACTGCACTCCACCTTATTATTTCTCTTGGTTCTTGCCTTTAGCACTATGTCATTGACAGGCCTATTCTTAGCTAAGCTTGACTTAGCGGGAATTTGTTCAGGGGATGCATATAGCTACGGAAGGACTCTCTGAGCTTCAAGGCTTTTGAATTTCCATAGTTGTCAAAAACGCGTTCTCTTTAACCTGCAGACTGTGTTATGCAATATCGATAACTGATCCTGATTTCTGCATACAAAGGGATATAAGGTAATGGCGAAAAATTGCGACGATAAAGGAAACTGTAAAATCTAGATAGGAAACCAAAAATTAAACTATCTCAGAAACACACAGTTAAATTTGAATAATCGCATAAAAATAAGTTTTAGAAATAGTTTAAAATCTTTTAAAAAAAAGTATGGTGTCATAATGTCCACTGGAAAAAGGGCGTTACGTTTGAACTGTTTATTATTGCAAAAAGAAAATCTTGGAGAATAGAAGGAAGATGTAAACTGTTAAATTATCTTGAGATAGGAATGAGGTGAACATTTTATTTCTTTTTGATGAATGGCTAAATAATAAAAATACGGAGTGCATACATTTAAACTAGTGATCTTCTCATCCTTGTGTTTGATTTGATCCTTGCATATCTTTTCAAATTCTATACAACATTAACTTTCCTGTGGAAGTCATTAAACACGTGTTTTTGTTGCTCAAAAGAATATGCTCCACATACAACACTTTCAAAAATTAAAACTCCTCTAATAGCTGACTGCTCTAAAAACAGAAACCTGTTTCCTCCTGAAATGCCTTTCATCCGCCTCAAAAAAACAAAAAGAGTTCTGTACAAATTATTCTGGAATGAATTAAGGATAAGGTCATTTGATTTCATGTTATCATTTATTGTAGTAGAATCTAAACAGACTAATATAAATTATAAAAATCGACAATCTCGGAAAGTGTGTCATCATCTAAAAACTGGTTTGTTCCGTCTCAACTGTTCTTGGCCAAATTTCTTATTATTCAATGAAGTGTGATTCACTTTTCTTTTGCGCTTTTCACTAAATATTACCCAACGGATTGGCACATGAACTATGGAATAACTAGAGAACAATGGGTAAGCAAGAAATTTGTGTGGGCTCATATTCATTGCAGTATAAAACTTTGCGAACTGGATAAACTTGTGTAGGCCCTCGAAGTGTTCCGAGGTTTCGGTGCGTTGCTCTGCTAGTGGTTATGCCCACGCATCTGAATAATGAATGGCAGCTATTAAAAAGTTATTGTCGCAAATGAATACGATATAGCCTCGCTGTTACTTAGATGACGACAAATAATCGTGGATGATTTCCTAAACAGAAGGCCCAAAACTGAAAAACAAATCTATATATCAGAATGGTACAAACAAAGACCTTGTGAGGAACTAAAATATTGTAAGGGAAAGCTTCTTCATACTTCATTCTAGATTTTCAGAAGCTTTCATTTATAATACGTATACATATATTGCATTGATATATATTTCCTTATTTCGAACTCTTGTTGAATTTAATAAACTATATTTCAGTAAAGATAGTTACATTTGAATCCTGGTTAAAAATAGCTAAGCGACAATTTTGTGCTGAATCATCTTATTAGTTTTTTTTTTTTTTTTTTTTTTTTTTTTTTTTTTTTTTTTTTTTTTTCGGATAGCCCTTGTTTCCAAACTGGATGTCGGAAAACCAGAGAAGTCACCGTGGTTATTTTACGCATCCCCTATTTTTCTAGAATATTTTAACACAAAGTTTTCTTACAACTTCAGTGTCGGTACATTTCAATACTCTTCCCCTAGTGGCAAGATTGATTTTTAATAATGGAAAGAGAATTAGGATTCATTTACCCCGGCGGATTCTCAAAGACCACTGTAATTATTCACATTAAACTTTTTATGAGTGTAAACTATATTACGTGTCAGTAAATAAATATTAGGTTAGAATTATATTCTAAATAAAGAATTATTTTAAAGCTTTTCTTTATTCTATTGAAAATTCCTCTCTATGCAAATGTAGTTGGAGGAGTTGTAGGTTACTCTACTATTAAAATTTCGGGTTGGGACTCAGAAAAAAAAGTTATTACAAAAATTCTGTAGGCACTTATCCTGTGAACATTTACCCATACACATCGTGATTTTTTTTTACTATTTCATTATAGGAACACTTATACTTAACCCACCGTAACTCCTTACGAGAGACAACCCAAAATATCTTGACAAACTGTTTATTATCAATTCTATTGAAGAAAAGGTTAAAAGGCTTCTCTGATGCGAAAGGTTATTAACATTGGGGGAAATGATTTACGGAAGTTGAGACCTTCACACATCGCCGGAATGGTTTAGTTGGTAGAAAACCAGCCTAGTTTGGAAACCCGGATTCTTTCACTAGAAGGTCGTTCTAACATATAATTATAAAAGACTGAATTTCAGTTTTCTGGATTTATGGAAAGCTTTTTTTAAAAATTTTCTACGTCATTCACATTCAAGATAATTACGTAGACAGCGGTTTTTCCATTTATGCCACACTTAATCTTTTTATCGAAATATTTTTTCGATATGAATCACAACTTAAGTTTTTCAAAAGATGTAATCTTCGAGTTGATTTTAAATGAATTACTTTTTGGATCTAAAAATTTCTGCAGAAAATTTGAAGTGAAATAATGTTACTGAGGTCTTCTGTTAAAATAAAATTCTGTTAAATAAATTCTGTTAAATATATTATGTTAAATCAGTTTCATACGTTTAACTATATTTAATCAAATGACTTCATTTCACACCAGATACATCGATAAAATAATTCTTGCATTAACAGCAGAATTTAGCTCTAAGATAAAAAATAATATTAACTTTTTATAAAAATACTAGCAGAAAACCCGTACTTCGCTACGGAGTACATTCAAATTAAATACAACGATCAATGTAGGCAATTGATGTAAAAAAGACGAAAAAATATATTTATAAAAAAATCGTAACGGGTATTTTTATAGACAAAATAATGTAGAAGAAAATATTCAAATTAAATCTAATAGAACATACGTACTAAAGAATATAGTTCAGTTAATATAGTACAGTTTGAGGAACATTTCTTTTACTGTATGTTAATATTTTTTTGGATAATTTCCAATCGTCTGCCGCATTAGCAAGAAAAAAATTTGTTTGTCAATTTCGTTGTCATGCAAATGACGCAAAATTAAAAGAAAAGAAACCACGTGATCAGCATTTAATAATTAAATTGTAAAAATTAATCTTAAAAATTCACCAAAAATCAGAAAATAAAGGTACAGATTCAAAAAAGATTTCATTTTAAAGGAATTTTCACCTTCTTTCTCGTGATATAAATTTTATAACCCTCGGAGTATTATTTTAAATGCAAACTTT
Source organism: Dolomedes plantarius (assembly GCA_907164885.2). NCBI lineage: Eukaryota > Metazoa > Arthropoda > Arachnida > Araneae > Dolomedidae > Dolomedes > Dolomedes plantarius. The sequence continues at coordinate 60,643,773 of OU015494.1, read as the reverse complement.
AAAGAATATTACAAAAACAGCTTAAAAATTTAATTTTAAAAAATCTAAGAAGAATTTTTCAAAAATCTCTCTTAGCGCACCCTTACACTATAAGAAGAATCGCTATGCAAAATTTCTGCCCTTTTTGTCCAGCGGTTTGCTTTGTGCGTTATATGTCAGTCAGTCACGGAACTGTTTTATATATATAGATTATGTAAAACAAGTGAAAGCGAAAGCGAGTCACTCAATACCTTACAAATATCGATGTGAAATATGCACGCTGATCTAATTTACCTATTATTTGAAATATTTTAAAGGAAATCCTTTTATTTTCAACATATTCAAAATATTTCTGCTATCTATATTGTCAAACATTTTTATTTCTTCTCAGTTATATTCTGAATTAGAGAAAAACGTGGTAGACTTCAAAATTTCACGTTTGGGCACACTGTAAATCACTGAAATTCACGATTTTATCTTCGCTATGCTGTGATGTCTGTTACGCATCACTAAAAGCTTTAGACGTGACGTCGTTTTCGCTTTGATAATGCTTGCACCAGTCATTTTCACCCGTTGTGACTTCATTTCCTACTCAACGAAGGGGAAAGTGAGACAGGTTTGACACTGCTCTGATGTTCCCGGCAGGGAATTTTTCGATGTCTTACACTACAATTCACAACCTGTTATAATTTAACAAACTTCCTGAAAAAAAAAATAATAGCTTATGGTATGTGACCAGTTATGAGATCCAGCTAACTGTCAAAAAAGAGAAAACACTAAAGCGAATGAAAATTACTTAGTCGTCAGGTACAGCTAGCTTTCAGCTCATTAAATTGAATACGGTAGTTAAAAAAATCATTAAATGTGTATCTAAAGTATATATTTAGTTTTACGAAACAACAGAAATTAGAAATAAGTGTCTTATCCCTGCATTTAAATGTTACTAAGCGAGAGTGATAATTTCCTGAAGGAAAAATCTGTACACAGTACAAGCTAGCTCACACTTAGTATCTTTCAATGTTATGATTATATTGTAGTGTAATTCTATAGACTAGTCGCAGAAGAAGCCGTTTTAATCTGGAGTATAATTAAACTTAGTGTTTATCTTTCACGCCTTTTTCTTTTTTTACAAAATAAATGGGTTTTTTTTCTTCCAATAGCGCCCTTTACACGTACGTTCTTTCACGAGTGCTTGGAGCATACGGGATTGCGAGCACGCTCCAAGCACTCGCAAAAGAGCGTACGGGATTGCGCGCGGGAAAACTTGCAGTACGCTCCAAAGCAGCTTTCCCTTCCTCTCCGACACCTTCACACGTGCACTCAATCGCGCGGGATCGTGGTTTCACGCGGGAAAGAACATACGTGTAAAGGGCGCTGATGCGGAGGCACTTGTCGTCAGACATTCGCCTATACTACGACACAATTTTACTGCCCATTTTATTGTGGGGGCACCATATAGACGGACAGCATTACCCCCTATGAAGGGACTACACGAACGGAGGCATTTTTCGTGGCGTGACGCCAGGATTCGATCCGAGCACCCTCAACACCGAAAACCAGGACGCTGTACCTCTGGGCCGCCACAAGCCCTTACCAAAAAAATGTATTTTATCACAAACTGCGTCTCCTTATTCTCCGCTATCCCAATGCACAAAGAGTGAAGTTCTTGTCAAATAAAAGGTTTTAAAATTTTATTAAATACTATAATAATCACTTAATCTCGTTTCACATAAATAAAAATTTACGCAAATTTGTGTATATGAAGAACTAGGTTTTTTAGGAATAGGGCTGTTATTCTACTTTTGGATGCGTAAAATATTAAGGAACTTACACTCTTGACTATTATTTCCTAAGTGCGTCACACTCTTTCAAACTTTCTATACGTTTGATGTGTGCTAAAACAGCATTTTACAGGAAAATAGATTTCATCTTTAATGTATTCAGACTCCGGAATTAGTTATGTCACTTTAACTTAACACAAACTTCATAAAATTACAAAATTGAACTCAATACTTTAATTTTATGTAAAAGAACTCATATGCATATATTTCCTATGCCCTAAAGCATTAAAACTTGGTAGCGATTTCTTACATACTTTACATTACCTAAACGACGTTATAACATACAAGCCAAAATTATTAACTCTGGAAAGTAATAGTTTATATCATATTAAATTCTTACGTGAGTGAAATATTGAGCTACCATTATCGTTACTGATAGTATGTGGCAGGAAAAGTTTCGTGATAAAACATCAATACTTCCTTATGGTATTATTTGAATACTTTTAAGTGCTATTAAGTGCTTTTAAGTGCTTATTTTCGACAGCTTTTAATGTTATCTATCACAGAAAATGTTAAGACTCTGCTGGGATATAAAAATACCAAAAGGAAAAGAATAGATCCATTCATTTCAAAATTGTTTAAAATATTTTTTAACTTAATAAAGAATTATAAAAGATGGAGAGGAATTTCATATCTAATTATGGCGTTTTTGATTGTATACACGTACGTTTAAAACTCCAACTGCAGTTTCAACCAAAACGTTTTCTGGTTTTACAAACCAATAATTCCATTTTCCTGTAATCAATAATTTGAAAGCTTTTGTTAACGTAACATAGAACTCCCTGGAGGTAAGTTTATTGGCTTCAAATTAAAACATATACATATAAAATAGGAATTTAAAGGAAAAGGAATCTCATACATGCCCAGTAGATATCAATCAAAGACCTGAATGACTTCAGAAGTTTGTCTTAAACTCCAAAATAGGGTTTACTAATAATGAAATAAATAATTTTTATATTGTTTCTTTTATGAGGGTCTATCAAAAGTATAAACCTTAACCTATTGTTTGTTTAACGGACATTATTTGTAAGGTATTGTCTGAATATTCGTCCAATGTATATTGGACATAGAGAATGAAAAAGGACATAGAGAATGAAAAAGCTTAAATACTGTGTAGTAAGAAGAAATTTCATCATCCGTTAGCCAACTGAATATGTCAAATACGACATTCTGGGATATCCTGCAGTGGACATAAGTATCCTATACGAATGGTTTTGTCAGACAGGAGCAAGATTGTGTTTCTTGTCGAATAATTTAGGCGTTTGAATACCCTTACATTCGCATCTATTTCAGATCCTATCCTGTTGAAGAATAATATTCTTGGGTAAAATTCTAAAGTCACTCTGTATTCTATTTATACCGTAATACATCATTTTATATGTATGGGCAAAATTCCTTTCCTTTTCTTACCACTTTGGAAAAAAAATATCGCTCTACCTCTGGGGTAGATTACGTTGTAATATCTCCATTACTAATCCTTACACCGTCTATAAGAGCGATATGACATGACATTATTAAACTAAGCGCTCTGAAAGCACGAACAATTTAGGAGAAAAATTGCACTTTGAAAGCTGAAAAGCATGAATTATATCAGTAAAATGAGTGTTATATTAGTTCATACTACTTTTTTGTAATAATACCTTTGTCTGACATAAGTTACTAAGAAAGGTTTTTTTATAAGCTTTAGTTCTTCATTTAGAGAATTGTAATAACAGTTAGATTTTTAATTTGAAAATCAAGTGCAACCGTAAAATGAAAACAATAAATTGGAAGGTAGATTAATAATTATCAAAAATTATAAATCTATCTTCTTTGAAAAAAAACTATATCAAGTCAAAGTCTGGATAAAATTATTTCAAACTTCACAGCACTAAAATAATAAAATATACCTACACTTTTTTGGGGGGAAATGTGAGAAATATAAATATTCCTGTCAAAAATTCTGCCTCTTAATGAAATGACTACGTAAATTTTTTGAGAAAATCAAATGGTTATGAAAATCAGTGCAATGAAAGTGAAACAAAGCAAGAACTGCTGTAAACAAGGAATTGCTAAAAATCTTTGAGAGGGCTGTGCTGATGCTATTCCATCTTAGTGTGTTTGTAGGGGGAGTTTGTATCAAAAAATACTATTAAATATTCAGGTATATATTATTTTGTTCTTGTAAAATGACTTGTCAACTGTATAAAAAACGTGAGACACATTTTTCCAATAGGGGAGCTCAAATCCAAGTTGTTTTGATAATTTCGAGGGCCTCGTAATCTCTTGATAACAGAACTCAAGAGAAAAGTATTCAAAAATATCAGAAATCCTCCTTGTCTCTAGTCTACAACAATGACAGCCTTAACAAAAGCGAAGTTCTCTAATTTTAGAATGAGAATACCTCCAAAAGGAAACCAGGCACGGCAAAATAAGAAATAACAAATTCGAAAACTGCATTTGTATTCGATTAATTTCCAAGTCATTGAAGATAATAGCAGCTATCTTGTGTATAATGCTCTTAATCAGCAAAATTTCTTCCGATTTAACTACATCAGGAAGGAACATGGGAACAATTCCCTGCTATTTTTTTACTTCCTTGTGAAAGAGAGTAGAAATGAAAAACGATTCTAAAGAAATACTGTCCGCTTATTTTATAGAGCTTAATTGATTCTTCCTCCTTTCGACAAGGAACACGAATGTAATGAAAATCCGTAATTTTGAAGAGTTTAGTTCCTTGTACGAATCTTTATCTCATCAAACGTGTGTATTGAGGTGTTTCATTACTAAGCTGAATTTCTCTTAGCCAAGAAATGATGTGTGAGTAGGTTTTGGGCATTTTATTCAAAATTTAAAGGAAGTGCTAAATGACTTTAACGCTATTGATTACTTTGATTTAACGTTGTGTACATGAAATACAAAATGTAGTCTACATGTTTTTTATATATCGTCTTATACCCGAGGTTATAGTTCGAATCAGAAATTTTAGGATATCATTATCTAACTTAAGGTGATTGAAAATGTCATTTTTTGATTATTTTGGCCAATTTCATTTTTTTGCAAGAATCGTGTAATTCAATCTTCTTTCTTTTCAAAATTGTTTTGATTTTCATTCTACATCAATTAGAAGCAGTTATAGCTATTTTAAAAAAAACATCATCTGCTACAAAATTGAAGTGACGAACAACAACTTTAAATGCGTTTTTCTCAGAATTATTTTTTTAGTACAAATCCCTACGGTTATCATGATATCTCACATAATAATGTATATAATTTGATAAAATTTTCAGGAGATGTTTTAGATGCTATTGTTAATGAAATGACACACAATAACTGGTGTATAATAAATAATTTTTTATTTGCGGCTGTTTTTATAAGGAAAGGAATGACGAATCGGGGAAAATTTTCATATTCGAACATAAAATTGAGTGCATTATTTTTGCATTTTAAAATTTCTCTTAGATTGTATGTCATTTTGAAGATAACTGTCATATGTAGCCTGTGTGAGAAGTAAATTAAGATAGTAGCATTAGGATTTTGTGCAGAGTGATAGGCGTTTTAGCTAAATTTCATTAAAAATTACTTCAAATTGACCAATTTATAAAGAAGTATGCTATTTACAGGTAAGTTTTTGTTCCTTTTTATTAATTTTTAAGTGCTATTTTACCATAAAAGACAAAAAAATCCTTTAAAAAATTATTTTTTTAAAAAGTTGACTCCGAACATAAGCAGTCACCTTAAAATGCACATTAAAATATACACTGAGTTTACAGCGCTAAAGTTTTCAAGTACAAAAATAAGAAAATGATTTTAACCATTGATTTAAAAATCCCTTCGTGAAAATAAGTGAAAAAAATTTGGTTTGGGCCCACAAAATCTAAATTTTCTCTTGTTTCGGTCTAGATTATTTCAGCAAAGAAACATGGGATACCCCATTTCCTATATTCTTTGAAAAGTTCATTCTGTTTTCTTAGTACAACTCTGGGTGTAAAGAGAAGTGTCCAGGTCAATGGTAACTGAAAAACCTGTTTTAAAATCAATTTGTTTCAGAGCGCGGATATATTCTTTTCTTTCCTTTACACTTTGAAAACAAATTTCAGAAAAATATTTACTCAGACATTACAGTACATTCATCATATTTTTCTTTACTTCGTTTTTCCTTCCAAGTCCTCAGACCAACTTCCTAGCTGGAATTTTGAGTTAATGACTTCAAAAACAAAAAAAGGTTTTTGGATATATTTCTCTCATCCAAGAAAATTAGTTTGGCCACAGAGAGTTAATTAATGCAATTTTATGATTTCTAGATCTCAGTTTGTGCGTGTTTGTATCTGTATAACGTTTGATCCTTTATAATATGCATGCATCACAATTTTTTTTAAATGCTGCAAATCAATTAACTAAAAGGATTTCACCTGTTTCAGAAAGAAAGCTAAAGTTATAAGAGCTAAGTGTAAGAAACATAGCAATTATTCCTGTTTCCCCAGAACTGTGTCCCATTTCTTATGGATAGACAAAGGTGTTTCCTCTGTATAAGAATCATTACAACTGTAATGATTCCTAAGAATAATAGAAAGGGTGTTATGCTGTTTATCTAACAGGTGCTTTTTTCGAAGCGGAACTATATAATCCACTAAAAAAAACTTTGAAGCTTGGCGTTTTTTTACTTTTTAAAAGCAAAGGTTATGTCTAAAAAATGGTGTGATATCAAATATCCAAGCTTATTAAGTTCTGGTACTTAATTTCCTAACCACGAATTTTTCACATCTAAATGAAGGGCTTAAGCATGACTTGTTGATAGAAACCCTTCTTCCCTAGACCAAACTCATCATAACCTGTTTCAGAAAATTTAAGTTTTAAACATACCAGGCTTGTCGGCCGTCTTTTCGTATTTGGAATAAATCAATTTTGTCTGTTGAAACGTCGAAAGTATGTTATTTAGTTGTATAAATTATTCATTTTAGTTATTTATGCAAAATATGTGTGTCCTATTATTTGGTTACTTTTAAAATGAATGTAGCAGCAATTTTAAGATGGTCACGAATTATTCTATAAATTTGAAATTTCTTTTCACGTTACATTTGGGCAACGTAACTCCAAAGCATGGTATTCATATTTTTTGTTGTTTAATGCAAAATTTTTCCTTTGGGGAATGACAACATTATTTATTATTTTTCTTTCTAGGTAACGGTTTGTTTTGTTTGACATCATGCATTAACTTCAAATTGAAGACTGATTAAAATGATTAATATCCCATTAAAAATCTGTTAAGAAATGTAATTGAGTCCCAGTGCTTTATAAAATTGGATATAACACCATTTATTTGTCGTACCTTTTGTCGGAATGATGCTATACACATGTCTAACAGAGCACTGAAGTGCGCAGTTAACATCTGAAATTGGTGTTTTAAATTCACATTAACTATTTATTTATTTTTATTTTTTATTTTTATTTTGCTTTCTGTTATTTTAATGATTTTATTTTTAAGACGGCCGCCAAGCCTGGTATGTATAAATATTTAAAACTTAAATTTTCTGAAACAGGTTATGATGAGCTTGGTCTAGGGAAGAAGGGTTTCTATCAACAAGTCATGCTTAAGCCCTTCACTTAGATGTGAAAAATTCGTGATTAGGAAACTAAGTACCAGAACTTAATAAGCTTGGATATTTGATATCACACTATTTTTTAGACATAACTTTTGCTTTGAAGCTTGGCGTTTTTTTACTTTTTAAAAGTTTTTTTAGTGGATATCAGTTATTTTTTTGAAATAGGTAAATAACCATTCACAAACTGGGCTTTTGTAGGCAAACAATTTCCTGATACCTGGAGTCTCATCATCAGTTACAAATGTGTCACTTTTTTAACTTAATTGGAGCACTTTTTTTTTTCGAATCTCTGTAATAGGTCTGGTTGTTTTATCGTTTTAATTGTAATTTGGATGGCATATTTGTATTCTTGTCAATCTTTATAAACACAATGGGAAATATGGAAATAAACACTATTTATACATCACTAGCTGTTTGCCCGGCGTTGCCCGGGTATTTATTTATCTCAATTTCTTTATTACACAGGAAAAGGAATGGATTCTACATATAGTGTAAAATTTAAGTAATTTAATTTACAGGTATTTAAAAGTAAATACAGTATACAAATGATAAAGTAAAATTACAAATTCATTCTATTATAAATTTAACTCAAAACTTGATTATAAACAACATTTTTAATTTCCTATATTCCCCTTAGTGACTCCGAAACTATGGATTCGACACTACTATCGGTCATTTTGGACATTTTATATTCACCCTTTCTCCCCCCGCCTCCCCCCTCGATACTGAGGAGAGCTGAACTCTCACTTAAACGGCATCGGAATTGTCACTATTCATCTCAGCGACCCCGAAAACTATGTGTTCGACACTATTCTCGGTCATTTTGGACATTTTATATTCACCCCTTCTCCCCCCCCCGTCTCCCCTCAATACTGATGGGGGGGCTGATCTTGCCCTTAAGCGGCGTCGGAAGTGTCATTATTAATCTCAGCGACCCCGAAAACCATGGATTCGACACTAATATTAGTCGTTTTCGATTATTTTTATATGTTCCCCCTGCCCCCCCCCCTAGGGGTGCTAGGTGTCATAGGGATATGTCACACTAGGGGTGTCTTACAACCCCCCCCCCCCCCAGTGTTTCCCGTGGGAGAGTGAACAACATCTGTACAAAATTTCATCTCAATCGGATGGACCGTTCGGAAACGCATAATGGAAACACACACAAACATTCTCTTATATATATATAGATTAATCATTTGCTATATGTATATTTTGTATAGGCATATGTATATTTTATTGAGAAATTAATATTTCGCTATTTTGCAAACCCACGTGGTTGTAGCAAAAAGTGAAATATGAATAATAATTAATCCTTATTATTTGAATTCAATGCTTAGTGTTTTCTATGGACATATAAAACAAACAAACAAATACGGACATACATATGCAAAACAATTAAAAATTCTCCTGAATACAACAGCGTCTTATGCGGGAATCGAACTCGCGCCGACGGCATGGAAGGCTGACGCCATAACCACTCAGCCACTGAGCGACAATCACTAGTCTTCTATGATTGAACGGTTGAAAAAATAGCGGTGCTGCTGAATAATGGTTGCCATTTTGGCGTACTATCGCCCTGAGATGGAAATATTTTTTTTAGCTGAAACATATAAAAAATTTTAAATTAGCGACTAAGTTATCGAAAAAACCAAGCCTCAATCGAATCTGTTCAATATTAAACTCTATAGGTCTTCTTAAAGTGTTGACGAAAAATTTCTTGGCGATAATACGATTCTAGCAAAATCCCTAACTTTACGGAAAATTAAAAATTCCATATCTCGGTTAATTTTTAACTTTGAAAGTCCATTTTTATCTCAATTTAAAGTACTCGCTGATAAGATTCTTCTACTTTTTGTTTTAATTTTGTACGATGCTTGGTTCATTCAGAATTTTATAATTTACGCAAACTGCTTTAACATTGTGAGAATAGGAGCAAGCGGTTCAGAGTATATAAGCAGTACGGCGGTCTGACGAATTTTTGTACTTGGCGCGTTTATTCATTTGGCGTCTATTTTTTTTTTTTTTTTTTTAGCTTGGCGTTGCAGGTCGACAGCCCTTCTTGATTAACGCTTAAATTTTGTTGGAATGTTTAGGACACTGATAGGGGAAAACGAAGTTTGTATATGAACATATGCAACTGTGAAGAGCAAGAGGGAGAATTCATATCCAAATGCAACACAATGCAGTAAATTAGTCCAATTCCAGTTATAGTGGTTTAAAAATTTAGACTCTAATTGAAAGACTGAAAAGTACTTGATTTCTGGCTATTAGAAAGAACACTAAAAAATTGAAGGAGACTTGAATATGAAATAAGGCATTATACAGAAAATATCGTTTTTTCAGTTGGCATAAAATGGGTTACGAAGAGAGAAAAATAAATCAGACATGGCCAATTTATTTTTCATATCAAACCAGACATGGTTGAAAAATCAAGGGCTACTGCAGGGTACAGAAAGCTAAGTCCAATTCCACTCCTAAATAATTTTATTCATCAAGGAAAATTTGGGATATGGGAAACAAAACACAAACATGCTAGTGTTAAAGGGGTTATGTCCCAATCAAGGACTTAACACTTTTTACTCAACAAAAATAAAATTAGAAACATTTACTTTAAAAAAATTTAAAATTAAACTTAAAAAAACTGACTTTACAAAAGCCTTTTTTTTTCAACCCCATTTTTCTCAAAACTACGATTTTGGACTTGACACTCTTTGCACTGCAAACACAGAAATAACAAAGCTAGTAAAATCATAAATAACATACTGATTATTTTCATGTATATATTACGCATTTGAGCTCTTCTTTACCATACAAGAGCGTCGAGAAATATCGCATATCGTGAATAAAATTCAGTAAGTAGACTACTTTAATCAAATATCATCAAAACAGTTATAATATTATGTTTTAAATTCCATTTGCAGTCGTCCCATTTCTTATACATCCTTTCTAACAGACTGTTTCTGTAATACTTGATGTCTGCTTCTTTTGCTTCTCCATCTTATGATTTTATAGATAAATGTTTTTGCCCACATTCAGTGACAATTTTTTGGTAAAAGTGATTTATCTAGTCTAAATTACATTGAGTGTTTATCATTCACACCTTTTAAATTGTTTATCAGGATTCACCACCTAATGCCATGGCAATAGTTAAGGAAATAATAGCTAGGTTTCATGAAATGTCCTAACAAAATAAATAATTTTCTGAAAGAAACTTTCCTAAAAAATCTGAATTCACTCTATATTACCTTATCCGCTTTTATATGAAATTTTTGTTCCCGAATTCCAATATCCAGTAACCTTCACCTTGAGACTTATGTATGTCGTGTAGAATGGACTCTAAAGGTCTGATAATAAATCGTGTACAACTCCGCAAAACTTCGGTAACTGCTTTGTTTTGGTACACTTTCTGCTTTTCTTATTTCAGTTTCAATATCTTTATCTGAGATTGTATACCAGGCAGAAATAACTTTTTGTGCAACAGTCTGGGCACGTCCTGTAAAAACACTTCGAACTCCCGTCGTATTTTTGTTTTTTAGTGTCCACGCGACTTTTCATTAATATGAAATGAGTTCCGAACAAATATATTCTTGCCTGCATCATTGGTACGTGATAATTTTTTTTCTTTTTCTCGTAATCGTCAAAATGTATGTCATTTTACAGAGGAAAAATCCTGTGTGTGTGTTCAGCATAATATAGCTTCTCACTGCACTAATGCCCATACCAAACAAAGGAAATATCTCGATTGGAATAAATCTCGTGTTCTCACTTTCAGAAATTTTCTTTGGTGCACCATGATATTATTATTTTGGATCATATTTCAAATTTTGTTACTTTATTTTTTGGGGCTAATTTACTTGATTTGGCGTAATTTTTGCTAATGATACTAAAATGTGATTTAAAATTATTAAAAATATTGCTTCGCTGTCAACAGGTCGCATTGGAATTTACTAGTCAGTGACATGGCAAGAAATTCTTCTCTACATCTATATCAGGGGTTTCCAGCCATTTATACTACATAGACTCCTTTTAAAAGAATGATTTTCTTAATAGACCCCCCTCACATTTTTCTCTATAATATACAGCATACAACATAATTATAATATTAATAATTGCACATTAAACACTTAAAGATAACAATTTGACTAAGAATGTGAACAAAAAACTAGAAAAAAGTGGTTCATTAGGTTTATATTTTATTATTTTTGTACTGTTTCCATTTTGAATTTCACAAATATAAACAAGATTTCAAAAACAAATTGTAATTGCACAAACATCGGCAAGAGAAAACGAAACTGCTTCTGATTGGTGGCATCGGGAGGAGCCATGTGCTGTTTGAGGTCCAGTGGATTTCCTCTGTTCTACCTAGTGTTGATACACAAATAAAAGCCGACGGCGGCATTCGAGTAGGGATGTGACATCGATGTTTTCAAAACATCGATTTATTGATAAAAACATCTATGTTCTAAACATCGATTTATTGAAGCCTATGTTTTTTTAACATCGATGTTTTGTGCTCGATGTTTTACGCTGTCTCGATGTTTTTTCAATGAAAAAGTACCATAATAAAAAAATTTACTACGTAGCATAATTTTCACACTCAGTAAATGTAAGTCTGAATTCTGTAAAGGACGAATACAAAAAGGGAAACGATTCCTTAGCAAACAGACAAATGGCAATCAACAACCAATGAACCAATCAGAGCGCTTGGAATGTTCTTGACACTCCAAAGCCTTCGATGGGGGTTTATTTTATAAATAGTATATACACGAGAGCGGCCATTTAAGTTTTTGTTTTGTTCTGGTTTTATATTGTAAGTTGACGTTAATATTATTAGCAAGATGCCTCCTAAAAGTACCGTTTAGAAATATTTTTGCAAAACCTCTGATAAATTGGCAAAATGCAATATTTGCCTTAAGTCCTTCAAAACTTCTGGCAATACCACGAATTTATCTGGACCTTTCAAGGCAAAACATGGCGATATTAGCAACAAGAATTTTGAGTCATCAATGTAGCCCAAGGCAAAAGCAACCAAGTTTTTGTCATTTGTGTTAGCCCAATCAGAGAGTAAAATTAAATCACCCCCCTCCCGACTAACCGAAGTAACATTAATGTTAGAGGTTACTAAACCAGTTTTTAAAAAATGGATGGTCTAAAACATCGATGTTTTATTAGCATCGATGTTTTAATATTGAATATCGATGTTTCAAAACATCGATGTTTTATTAGCATCGATGTTTTAATATTGAATATCGATGTTTCAAAACATCGATGTTTCAAATAATCTCTTATTGTATTTTAATATTTTTTTGGATAATGTCCTATCGTCTGCCGCATTAGCAAGAAAAAAAATTTTTTTTTTGTCTTTTTAGCTGTTATGCACGTGACGATAAATTTATTTAAAGTACCAGAAAAAGAAATTACGTGATCAGCATTTAATAAATTAAATGCTAAAAATTAATCTTTAAAAATTCACCAAAAATCAGAAAATGGAGGTAAAGATTCGAAAAAGATTTCATTTTAAAGGAATTTTTATGATTTTTCTCGTGATATAAATTTTATACCCCTCAAATTATTATTTTAAATGTAAACTTTAAAAAAATGAGCTTAAAAATTTAATTTAAAAAATCTAAGAAGAATTTTTCAAAAATCTTTCTTAGTGTACCCCTACACAATAAGAAGAGTCGCCATGCAAAATGTCAGCCCTTCAGGTCCAGTGGTTTGGTCTGTGCGTTGTATGTCAGTCAGTCAGTCACGGAACTGTTTTATATATATATAAGATTACCTTTCCATGTATTTTTGGGGGTGCAAGGGATTGTAGCTTTCATATACAATATATTTCTGTTCTCTTACCAGGGAATTGCATGTGTGCCGCGAATATTTGAAAATCTCCCTTGGAAATTCTCTTATTTTTCAAACTAATTATAAATATGGCAAAGTTCTTTTTATTGTTTGAAAACTTTTCCGGTCTAAAATTTAACCCACTTACATATTTCATGAAAGAAACATTATAAAAAATTTTGGATTAGATACCAGAAAGATGTTCCTTTTTTCTATATCTCAGAGCACACACTTTGTTATGGTACGTTTTTGCATAAGAAAATATTAGTTCATATATGTTGCTATGATATTTAGGTTTTATTTTTGATTAGTCTGCCAACTGATTACAGTTCTGAATACTTCCTGAAAGAGCCCATATCCTTTTTCGTCTAATGAAGAGGGCTGCCTAAATACAGAGTATTTTTAGATTTACATGGACAAGTGGATTTTTTAATGACTAGGTTGTAGAAAATCACCTTGAAGAAATATAATCCAAGATTCAAGAAATATTATCCAAGATTTCAAGCGTCAGGCTTTATTCACGTTCAAGAGTACAACACCAACTAACTATACACACACACTTCGCGCGAACAGCGAAGCAACCAGGTGGCGCTACCAGTACGCCAAAAGCAAATACAATGTACTATATAATTTCAATTTGCAACATAGGTCACTGAGGTATAATATTCCCGAGAACTTTGACGCCATTAAAATTTGTAATCGTGTGAGATAAATGTCAATATTTAGTACATTGCATTGCTCTAGAAATATTATGTGCTCACACATTTTATCCTCACAATACCCCTTAAAAATGAGACAAAAATTAATAAAATGTCTTATGCTATACTGCGTTTAATAAATTGCATGACAGGTTAGAAATTGAATTGCGGTTTCGGACAGCAAAGGGGGTTTATTTGGATGCATTTTTAAAGTTGAATTACCCTGAACCTCGTGATGTTCAGGGTAGAGAGATATCGTTCTCTTAACTACAGCGCAGCTTTAAATAACATTTTCTATAAATAAAAGAGTTTTTCCTTAATTTTTTTAAAGTCTAATGCGGAGGCACTTGTCGTTAGACATTCACCTTTTGTTATTCCCGACAATTTACTTGCTACTTTATTATGGGAGCACCATATAGGTCAGTGGTTCTCAACCTTTAGAACTCTGAGGACCACTAAGCCAGAAATTGAATCATGTGCGGACCACCACCACTGACTTAAGGGGGGGGGGACCTTACGGGGGGGGGGGGGATGGGGTCTAGAATATCCCTCAGGCAAAAGGGATCCAGGATTAACGTACTCACATTCTAACGTATAATATTCTAATAATAAAATAATTATGTCAAACTTTTAAGAAATTTTAATTCAACACTTGATAGTCATCGGATATATTCGGCTCACCTAGTTCAATGAACATTGCTTTCAAAATCCCCATTTGCTTGGCAACTTTCTTATATGTGGTGCCGGACCACCCCCGAGGCTTTCGCGGACCAACGGTTGGGAACCACTGATATAGGTGAACCAACATTGCTTCCTATGAGGGGGACGACACGGAAACGACCAAGCCGTATTCAGGATTTGAACCCAAGTCAACTGCGTGGCAGCTCAGAACATTAACCACTACACTATGTGGGACGGCAGTTCTTCCTTAATTAATGGAAATATATTTGGTTTAAAATTAAGGATGTAGTGGAATAGAGAGAAGTTGTATCTTATAAACAAATTACTTTAAAGGCGATCAATAGTTAAAATGCTATAAAGAATTTCCCTTAAAAAAGGCAAATCCCCAGTATATTGTTTTTCAAAAGTAATATTTTAATAAACACTCGTCAGAATGATAAAAGGTCTCTTAGTATCAAATCCGTGATTTTATTTGGAAAAATTTTCTTCTTAAAATCGCTTTGTCAGTGTTTGTACAGTTACGATCAAATCAGTTTCGAATATATACTTGTCTTATCCAACTTAGAAATACATATTTACATACATATTTACATCAACTACAGCAGTGGTTCCTAACCGGTGGTTTGAGATAACCCAAGAAGTGGTCCACGAGGTCAGGAGTGGTTAAAAAATAATAATTAAAAAAAAGTGGTTTCCTCGTTTTGAAACAACAGCAAATTTAAACAATTTTTTTAAACTGGGAGAAAAAAAATTTAGTTCCTAATTTTTTGTTCAAATTCTAAAAATTCCTGTATTTCTTCCGGTTTCTGACGTTTTGAGTACGAAAAAATCCTTGTTCTGCTAAATAATTTCTAATATATTTTCTGTGATGCGGACTCGCAGCATCACAGCAAACTTACAGTTAGCAAAGTAAGGACCTGTTCACATAGAATCCGTTAGCGTTAACGATTCCGTTGGCGCTGATTGGTTAAATGGATCAATGACTGGTAAATGACTGGTTAAATTTTTTTACGCTGATGGATTCTATGTGATCAGGCTTTAAATGCAGTCTGAAAAATCTCGTTAATTTTTAAGTTTTCGTAGGCTTTTATGTTTGCTTTTAAGCTTTTTTGCGTAAATTTATTTATTTTATTAAGTTTATTTGTAACTTTTTACTGAAGTTGTTTATCAAAAATAATTTGTTTATTCAGAAAATAAAATCCATTTTTGCCTCCAAAAGGACTGTTTGGGAGATGAGCCCCCAAAGATTTTTTTTTAAAATTAGGGGTCCCTGATCAACAAAAGTTTAGGAATCACTGATCTAAGGCTTAGGGTTTTGATGGCTGAAAGGCTAAAGTGCTCGTCTACGTGTTTGAATCCTGTGATAGGCATGAGTGATTATACCCGTTCGGAATCGACTTTAAGTAGTAGGTCCAGATCAGTTTAGATTTCGTGTTTCAAAAGATGACCATAGTGCTCAAAATAGCACGACCAATTCTTTCTAGATTTTTCTCTTAAATATTGCTCTTGAGAGGTATATTGGAAAATATACCTCTCAAGGAAAATATACCTTTGGAAAATATACCTCTTTCTAAAATGTTGCTTGAGATGAAATTTCGTCTCAAATTTTATAAAAATAGCAACACGCCTACTCAAAGATTTCAGACGTTTAATGAAGCGAAAAGTAAAGAGATTTCGTCTTCCAAGCTATTTTTATGAAAGTTCTATAAATAGCTCGGAAGAAGAAAATCTTTCAGTCTCATCACAGTTTTTAAACACCATTAGTAACCCTGTATGTATTTTTATGAAACAAAAACAACAAATATTATACAGGTACCTTCAAAAGTTTTAAATTTCTGTTTATTAAAAATAATTTCTGTTTATAAAATGAACTTGAAAGTATTCCTATGTTGTAGTTCAGTACACAAAATTCAATTAATGTCGAAAGGCTTACTCGTGATAATTATGAAATATTGATTTCCTTATTTAGAAAAAAAAATTTAGCCAATATTAGGTGTCTATTTAGCTTTTATATAAAAGGAAACTTTCTACAAATCTGTTATCTGCAGAAGATTAAAAAAAAAATCTTTTAATATCTTAAATTCTCCGTTCCTTTTCACCTGTTTATCTGATTGACGACACGAGCGTATGAAGTGTCTCCTACTTATAATGCTTTTCTTTTGCTTATCATATTCATCGGAATTTTATCTTTCACAATCAGCAACATCAATAATCTTCAACTTCATAATGTGCTGAAGTGAAGTAGCGTAGAGCAACTTACGTATTTTCCTGCAACAGTTCTTTTTTTATTTGTTTTTTTAATATTTATGACACTTTTCTTGCTAGTAAAATATTTTTCCGGTTAATTAATTTTATTAAGGACTGCGGTATAACTTTTTTCATGGGTTTTTATTGTTTCAGTATGTAGTTGTGCTCGTGTGGTGAAAATAAATATTTCCCTATTTTAAATTTACATCATGCTTTTAACATGCACATGAAAAGATTCGCATCTACTGACATTAATACTTCTGGAATGGATTTATCATCTTAGCTACCATAAAACTTGGATATTCTTTTTGCATTAAAAGTTATATTCCCTCTCATCTTTAGCATATTTTATATCTAAATAAATGATGTAACTATGCAGTAATAATTACCTTAACGATAAAAATGCTTTTATGACATTGAATTTCCCCATTAGATCAAAGTCATTATCCTTTTTTTTTTATAGAGATACAGAATTCCTGAAATGAAACTTCGTTCTGAAAATCTTCAAGATATAAGAGCAGATTCAAAAACATATAAGTTTAAACTATCAATAAGTTTAAAAAATGATAATAATCAGTAAGGTAAAATATAATATCATTGATTATTATCAGTTTGATTCATAAACGTGACTAAAATACATAATTAAAATAAGAATTTGCATTAAACATTTTAACAACGTCTTATCATAGATTATGCAATTCTACAGTTGAAAGAAGTGTCAAAGATCACTGCTGTATTAAAGACTAGAGCAATCAAAGAAAGTTACCTGACAAACACTTTCTTTGCATATTCAGGTTGCCTAAGGAACAAAACAAGTCAGCTCCATCTCCACATTACAAATTATTATAAACAGATGTACATCTGTTTGTAACAGTAATAAAACTCTCAGCGTTCTGTCATTTATTTGATAGAAATTGATCAGTCTTTATGAAATACTCGCAAAATAACATTTTGCAAGTGCAAACCAACGAAAATTCTGGTATTAAAAAAACTATAATGGTTTATATTACAAAAGCTTTCAGTTATGCTAAATGAGATGCGTATTAGCTCTGGGTTTCTGGATTACCAGGGAATGGTCAATTTCTACAGGGTGATCCATTTCATGAAATGTGAGAAAGGAAGTGAAGTTGACTTGAAGAGGGAGCCATCAAATCGACTCTACTTTTATATAAAACTACGTTCTTTGATCTATGGGATCCGTAGCTTATGTTTTTAGCCTATTTTTATTCTCCTGTATGACGTAAATTAGCGCATATTTTTAAATGCCTTTTTGATAGTGTTAAATTTTATTCTTGTATTTAGGAAAATAATTTGTGTGTTTATGTTCTGGCGCAATACCGCTAAATTTACGCTCATATGTCTTTGTTAATCATTGCTATGCATGTTCTCTCTGATCCAAATAATAGGCTCATCGATCCAAATGGATTTATCAACCGAATTGGCGAGCTTGTTGTTGGTTCAAATCCCAGTTCCTGAACTTCTCACTACGCTTAAGGATCGGATTGTGCTGGAATGAAAGAAATTTGATGTTCGAAAAAACAGAGGGAAATAAATACCCATTCTCATATTGGACAAATCTGGGAATAAAACATCTTTTTACTTAATATTTTTCCCTTTACGATAGCACAAAAATTATTGCTTCAAATAAATGTGAGGAAAGCAAAATATACTTCATGTAAAATGTTTATTAGATATGTCTTCATATTTGTTTTACAATTTTAGCAATGCTACAATATTTCTGTACGTCAGAGGTAAACTATCATAAGTGAATTTTCTTCAGTGAATTTTTCCATTTTTCAGGAGAGCTTTGTGAGGGTTTACCTCTCATCAGGACTTACGTATGCGATAGTTCATAAGTCTATATTTCACCCACCATTTTGTGTTGCATATAATAGGACAGCTTTCCTCAAAGAAGCTCCTCCATAAAACAGGATTCACTTAAATAAAAATATTGAAAATGAAGAAAATTAATTCACTTATAATGGATTACCTCTGACGCACAGATTTTAATATGATGTTTTCTGAAAAATACATTGTACTTATATAATTTACTAGCTGAAAACCCGCAGTTCGCTACGGAGTACATTCAAATTAAATATAACGGTCAATGTATGCAATTAATGTCAATATATATATATATATATATATATATATATATATATATATATATATATATACATATACATAATGTATAATAAATACGGCGATCAATGCATACAATTGATGTAAAAAAATAATTATATTTATAAAAAAATCGTAAGAGATATTTTTATAGACAAAATAATGTAGAAGAAAACATTCAAATTAAATCTAATAGGACATACTAAAGAATATAGTACAGTTTGAGGAACATACCTTTTACTGTATTTTAATATTTTTTTGGATAATATCCAATCGTCTGCCGCATTAGCAAGAGAAAAAATATTGTTTTGTCTATTTCATTATTATGGACGTGACGATAAATTTATTTAAAGTACCAGAAAAAGAAATCGCGTGATCAGCATTTAATAAATTAAATTATAAAAAGTAATCTTTAAAAATTCATCAAAAATCAGAAAATGGAGGTAAAGATTCGAAAAAGATTTCATTTTAAAGGAATTTTTTATGATCTTTCTTGTGGTATAAATTTTATAACCCTCAAATTATTATTTTAAATTCAAACTAAAAAAAGTTACTAAAACAACTTAAAAATTTAATTTAAAAAATCTAAGAAGAATTTTTCAAAAATCTTTCTTAGTGCACCCCTACACTATAAGACGAATTGCCATGAAAAATTTCAGCCCTTTAGGTCCAGCGGTGTGGTCTGTGCGTTATATGTCAGTCAGTGAGTGAGTGAGTCAGTTACGGAACTGTTTTTTATATAGAGAGGAATGCACCCTCTTTTAACAGTCTCTAGCTATCACAAAACATTCTGTAAGTGTACATTTTTAAAAAAGTAGCCCTACGTAACTTCTTGTGATTAGGATTTTTTCGAAGAATTTCAAGTTTTATTCCGATTGAAAGTTCTCTTTCTTTTTTTCCTTTTAACTAAATCCGAATATTTGAAAAACATCAAATTTCAACCATCATTTTATTCGTTACTAGTCAAAAGCGTAATTTTTTTTCGAAACTCTTCTGCTAAACATGAAAGAACGAATATTAAACATAATATGGATTTAACTTTGGCCAGTAAAATTACCTAGAGATGTGTATCAAAGTAAAACGTATTTACAGAGAATATTAGATATAATATTCTGAAACGTTCCTGTCACGTTGGGGAAAAAAATAATATTGTAAAATAGTCTTTCGATTATTAAGAATAATTTTGAAATCATATACAGTGCAACCCTGATCGATAGTTCCCCGAATAATCATTTTCCAGTATGTGTCATTTATTTCATCTAGTTCCGACTACAATATTCCTTCTTGATGTTCCTGCATGTATCGTTTAGTGAAATAGGTCCCTTTGAAAACGATAGATAGAGGTTTGACTGTACGCTGAAACCATTTTTTTATATAAAATATAATAGTTAACTGCAAAATAATAGCTAAGAAAATTCATGTAAGTGTTTTAATGTTAGAAATATTAATAATAGCACTTGGAATAATTTTGTACGAATTATTAATAGCTAGGGAATAGTTTTCCCGCGTGTCTAATAATCTTCAGTTATCATGAATACATAGAAAACATATTTCAGTAACTTCATAAACTGAAGACAATCCTATGTTTGACTTTTAAACACAGTTTTCAAATTTGGATTTTTAACTTTTTAACCAGTCTAAGGAAAGAAAGAAAAACAAGGCTATCTATTCTAGTTTTCTTTAGAGAAGGGCCTTTTTATTTTGACTTGTAGAGTTATGAAATCCATGTGTTAGTATGCTTTGAACGTATGCTTGTGAGTGCCTTTATTCAGCATGCATTTAGCGTTTCCCCGTGTAATAATAAAACTACGCATCACCCGCACTTTAAATACAATTACTTTAGCGATTCGCGCGGGGTTTGTTTCCGAAATACCGCTCGAGTGTACTCTGCATGAATGGCACGTATTTTAATTTGCATATAATTATTTCTCAATGATCACATGCATTTTAATTTTTGTACTATTATTCTCCTGTAGAAAAAAAGAATTAAATTATATTTGTTGGTTCTTTAGTGAACTTAATATTGAAAGTATTTTTATGGTAATTGTATTTTTAAAATTCATTGTTAAAATATTCGTGTTTGCTCGTGTACAATTTAACCCTATTTAAAGTGATTTTAAATTTTGATTTGTTATTCTTATAGTAACGCAAATGGAGCTGCGTTTAGTGAGTAGTGTTTTAAGATTTTACCTACTACGAGGGTGAGTCAAATGAAAACCTTAAAAATGCGCTAACAGTTTGAAACATAGCACGATTGTTCTGTAAGTTGGCAGCATTGATACTCGTGATCTGAAGAGTGGACGACAGGTAGCATCATGATGTGGGAACGCTAAACGATGACTCTGCAGCAGTTCCCTTGCAACATGTACCAAAGAGGAACTGTTCTGTTCCTCCCCTTTTTGAGTAGTGAAGGGATAAAACCCATGGAAATTCTTCAAGGAAGGAAAGTTCAGTATATCTGTGCATGTCTGTCATTGCATCAAGTGTACGAATTGACTAGAAATGGCAAGTGTACAAATAGACCAGGAGAGTCGTAGTTCCTCAACAAAACCGAAAATATTTCTCACGCAACCATCGGAAGGTAAGGATTATGCTAAATCTCTTTTGGGACAAACTAGGGGTAATTGTGGGGCACTACATACCCAGAGGGGGAACAGTTACCATTGCAATGTATGCATCTCCCCAAGAACCACCTTACGTCCTGCAATCTTGCCCAAAGGACGTGGACTTCTGAGTACTGGCGTTTTGTGGCAACATGAGAATATTGTACTCCATATTGCCCATTTAATTTTCACACTCATCGAAGATCTGAGTGTCTTCCACATACCCTGTATTCACCAGACCTCGCTCCTAGGAATTTTCGTATTTGGATTCCTCAAAGAGGCTACAGGAGGCAGTCTTTCAAATCTGAGGAACGGTTGAAGACAGTGGGGCACGAGTGCCTACAATAAATTTAAAAGCCTAAAGACTTTTCAAAGAGGTATCTATGCACTTCCAAACCACTGGAACACTTCAACTGCCCGTCAGGGAGACTATGTAAGAAAATTATATAGGTGTATTCCTCTTGTATTCAATTACTTACAAGATAAAAAATATTTAAGGTTTTCATTTGACTCTTCCTTGCACCTACGATTCAATTGTCTGTGCCAACTCCCAAAATGTGTGTGTATGTATATATGTATGTATATATGTATGTATATATATATATATATATATATATATATATATATATATATATATATATACCCAACAAACACAGAGGCATCGGGCCGGGGTCGGAAGGTTCCGGCTAGCCGATTTCTCCATTGCCGGGCCGGCGCATTAGGTCAGTATCGTTTCCGTCACGGTCGTGTCCTCTCGCCCGCGACTACCCCGTCGAGTTCTGGGCCGCTTCCGGTAGGAATAGAGCCATCGTTCATCCGACTACGAACCGTCAGACAGCCGCGACGAAGCCATCAATGTGGATAGAAAGCCGTCACGTAACCGGAGGTTGACGGGCCGGTTACGGGAGCAATAATTGGTGCCGACAGGCCGTCAAGTACCCATCTCGCAGCCAGCAAAGCGCCGTGAATCAGGGCAACTCGCCAGTAGTGAGCCGGAATCGGAATACCGGCAGATTTTCAAAGTTTTTCGTAGAACCCTTTCTTTCACATGCTTTTTATTTTTATTAATGAGATTGTTTTTAACCTTTATATATAATATGATCTGATATCTACCCTTTCACTTTTTTTTTTCTGGCTCTCCATGTATAACTAGTATTGATATTTTTAACTGTTCCCCTTTTCTCGTGTATTTTCAGGTAATAGTAAATATTAATCTCTGCTATTACCTAAAATTTTTATTCAGAATAATTCCTGAAAATCAGGAATTACCCGATTATATAATCTTAATTTATATAATTTATTTGAAAATGATTAAAAATTAAAATTGAATGTAGTTCAATGTTTTATGAATTTTATTCAGTCTTTTTTTTTAGTAGTTGACAAGTGAAAAAAATGTTTCATTGTTTTGCATATCAAAGAGTGATTCGTTGTTAAATCTTAGCTGTTCATGAAATATCTTTTTTGAGACATCTTCAAATAGGTCTTGAAAAGTTTATTCTTTGGAAATAAAAAATAATAATATTCTGTCATCCTACAGTCTTATCATATTGCTGAATATGATAAGACTGAAAATTAAACATACCTTTCGGTCATTGTCCAATGATGGTATATTTAAAAAAATGTTGAAAATAAAAAAAATCCCACACAGTCGAGCAGCGGAGAGATAGCAGATGTGGTGTTTCTAATCCCTGGTGTAGGAACTCCCTGGTGTAGGAAAGCATACACCGAGTCCAAGAGATCCCGCCGTAAAAGAGAATCACAGACAAAATCCTGCTCAACCGACAGCTGTCTCAAAGAGACGCCCATACATTCTGTGAGTAGAAGTGGGGAAAGAGCAATGACAAACAGAAAAAGATTTCTCCCCCTCCACGAATTTCATTCTACGGAGGTGTTCGCTTCTAAGTCCCGCCATGGCCGCAAATGTCCAACCTCGAAGTAGAGAAATAAGACAGCAACTGTGTCGAAATATAATTGGTGTAAATAGCGTGCGCCAAAGTTTCGCCAAAGACTTAGATGACGGAAAATCGCCAATCTGTGTACGTCATGATCGCACGCTCGCCAAACGTATTTTGTCAATAGATCGCTGAACTTATATTTATATGTGTAGTAATTTACACGGACATCGAAAAATTTAAAACAGTATTTTGGGGGGCTGGGACTGAAAAAAACTCTTCTGGAATCAAAGTCTTTTTGAGTCCATAGACACTTTTCTTTTATTAATTTTTATTTTTATTTTCTGGAAATATTTTTTTTTAACTTTCAGCTTTCTTGTGATCAAAATGTTTATGCTTTAAAACAAATACTTAGATTCTGATTTTTCAGCTTCCATCAAAGAATTTTCAGCTACGGCTTAAAATACATGAAAAGTTAAATCAATTTTTTAGACTAAATTAGCCATGTTTCAGAATTTCAGTAATGTGAAATACTACTTTTCATGCGGGAAAAAAATCCTTTTATGTAGACGATCAGCTTAAAGCGTTAAAAATACATATTAGATAAAGATTAGGTTAGTAAAAAATTATAAAGATTTTTTTTTCCCTGAGGCTTTGAAATTTCTTGTAACTTCTCGTTGAAAGCTTTTAATAGATGGCTCTCTGAACCCCTTGAAACGATTTAATGGATGCCACTGGCCTAATAATTTTTAAGAAACTTAGAATTAAATTTTCTCATTCTGGAATGTATACATGTGTAGGGGGGACTACAGAATGCCTGAAAGAAATAGGAAGATGGGAAATATTTAGGTACATGAAAATGGAACGAATGACTATCGAACATGGGGACATCTATATCTGTCAAAATTTTCTAAATTATCTGCAAGTGTAAATAGCATCATTGTTCTTAATATATATTAAGCACATTTGCGACCGTTTCAAGATAAAAAATCATTAAAAAAAACTGCGTTCTTTACATGTTTATTTTTTTATCAAAATGTTGTTGTATTGATATTAGGAGTTTAGATGTATAATTGAGATAGTCATTTTATTTAACTGGCATCTGTTTTTCGACTTAAAAATGGAAAATGAGTTTTTAAGTCTTACGTATTGACAAAAAGTTTCCCATTGTTTTAAAGGAGTGGGAGTGGGTAAGAAGAATACTTCTAATAAAATCATTCACCGATTTAACTTGCTTAGGCTTGACCTAGAGAAAAACTTTTTTAATGACTCATGCACAGTAATTAAACTCAGTGCCTCGATCATTTATTTTTTTTCAGCGTATCAGCGACTATATATATAATTATTGATATTATAATTATTGTATTATAATTATTGTATTTTACCTAACTGCATATATTGATCTAATAAGTAAAGATAAATTTGAAGAGAATCACTATTCTTGGCTTGCACCAAAAACTATTAACTTTTGGAAATTTAAATAGTTACATTCATTAATTTTAAGGCCAAAAATCTTAAATAATATCTTACAAGTCCAGTTCTTAAAGAAATTAATTAATTTTTTACTCAAAAATGGATGGCTCACTATTATGATATTACAGATTTTTTTTCTTTTTCTTAAAAAAATATGATTTAAATTAAATCCATGAATAAAAATCTGGACGACCCATAAGACCTAATTTTTCAACCTTTACCCTGACGGACTGCCGAGCGAGGGCAACGCCCCCTTCTCACTTGAGGGGGTGTTGGCGAGAGAAAGCATTCCCCATATGTTTTAGATGCGAGGGAAGAAATTATTCGCCCCAATTCTGAGAAAAAAGGGGCCTTTACTTGCCACCTGCAAACAAAGAGTGTCCACACAAGGGGTTGGGCGGGAGAGAAAGAAAACGACTTCTCAGAAGGTTTAAGTCCCCAGAATTGGTATGTGTGAGAGAATAAAGAATCTGACCCTGAGTGGATAATAAACTCATGACAAAAAAAAACAGGCTGTCGAGAAAGCAAGCTGATCGTTTGATTTTACTGTTAGATTTTTAAGTTCGATTCCGGTATACGAGCAAACTGCTCGGGTGAAATTCGGATGAAATCCGACGAACAGGGAAATCTCTCCGTTAAAGACCATGAATGGTCTTAGTTGAATAATTATCTCAATAAATTATTACTATTATTAATTAATATCGCTTAAAAGCCTTTTATTCCCGAATTTTCGCCTAAAAGTAGTAAAAAAATATTTTCGAATTTATTCGCATGCATTTCGTAAATACGAAAATTAAGTATCCCTACTAAGTATCCTACCTCATTGTACTCGGTGACAGTGATTAAGCATTATCAGAGACTAAATAGATGCCGATGTTTGGCACGTGAAAGAAAGTGCATTTCTTGTGGGCATTTCTCATGGGTGAATGGAACAGATTGTGTTTAAATTTTACCTCTGCGAAGCTATTAGTAATTTTTTTGAAAAAAATAAAATATTTATCTGAATCTGAATGTTTTTATCTGTTTATGAAAAATAATCAACAATGAGGAAAATATTGTTTTTCTTCTAACTTCAAATAATTAAGAAAATATTATATGACTGCAAAATTGTTATTCAAACTGAAACATGAAATTATCGTAAAAAGCATTTTTATTTTCATTAAACAAGTGCAGCTGTAAAGGTGAAGACTTGCATCGCAAACAAGATATACGCAGAATCCTTGTATGAAGAAAAAAATTAGTAAACTATCTATTTACTAGCACATTAAAAGCTACTAAAATACTCTCAACATTTACATACGTACAAACACACACTTTCTAATTTAATCTATGATGACATTTTTTTTTTTTATTTTTTATTTTTTTTTATGAAGCGTTTTCGGAAAACATGAATACCGTTCATATCAATGGGTGTTAGAACTTTACATCTACGTTGGTCAGCTATGTGAAATTTATTTGCAGTCAACAATATCCCCCTTGAAGTTCCCCTTGAGGTAATTGACATGGTTAGGCTCCCTGATGACGAGACCTGTCGGTTACCTCTGTTGTTTTATGGTTCAGTTCCGGCACTTATACAGAATCTTGCCGTTGGTGCGTGGATGCCCAGAGTGCTTGATTTTTGTTTGTTTTTTGTCTATTTTAGTATAATTTTTTATCTATATCTGTTGGATTATTTATTTGTTTTTTTCATTATGGGGATATGAAGCTTCTGCGCTATCCTTTATTGAAAATGTTTTCTTTGCAGGATATATTTTATGTTATAGTAATTTAGCAGTCTATGCTTGAATTTTAATTTTGTTTATTTCTATTATTTACTTTTTACGTTCTATACATCACTAGGTATAAAGTATGCGAATAAATACTGTTAAAAATGACGAATATAATTCAATGTAAATCAATATTTTAATAACAATATTTTGACTGTATAGAGCAGGGGTGGCCAAAGCGGCGACCGCGGTCGACTGGTAGACCGTGTAACTATTACCAGTCGCCCGCCTGCCTGATATGTAATTGGTTGGGAATCAAAATGGATTTATTACTCTTTGTAAAAGTGATGATGATATTCCAAGTCTAACAAACTACCATTGCATTATCCAACAGCAGGCATTGTGCTCAAAAATATTGAATTCAGATGTGATGAATTTCGCATTTAAAATAGTTAATTCTATTCGTGGAAGAAGTTTGCAAAGACGCAGATTCAGAGCATTGCTAGAGGAACGTGAATCTGATTTCGGGGAACTACTTTTACACACTGCCGTACGCTGGCTAAGCCGTGCTAAGTTTTAAAAAGATTCTTGGATCTTTTTCCTGACATAAAATAATTATGGCAACTGTTAATACATCATATCCTCAATTGGAAGATAAGTACATTACAGGAAAGCTCAATGAATTAAATTTGCAACTTCAAGGAAAGAACAAAACATTAACTGAAATGGTTAGCGATGTTAATGCATTCAAGGGGAAACTTACATTCCTAGAAGCACAATTGAGGAGAGGAGATTTAAAACAATTTGAAAATATGGCAGCAAATTTTT
Source organism: Dolomedes plantarius (assembly GCA_907164885.2). NCBI lineage: Eukaryota > Metazoa > Arthropoda > Arachnida > Araneae > Dolomedidae > Dolomedes > Dolomedes plantarius. Next base: position 60,616,284 of record OU015494.1, on the reverse strand, counting down.
AATATATGCTCAAATGAATGCGATCAATATGCTGATAAGATATCTCTGTTACGAAATGAGTTTCTAGAAGATTTAAAGATATTTATAAAACAGAGGATATAATATTATTCATGTCATTCCCATTCAATGATGAAATAAAAAATAGAAGAAATATCAATAAAATTAAAAGAATTTTTGGATGTGGATCAAATGCTAGTTGAGAATAAAATCCTTAACCTAAAATGCGATATATTTTTGAAATCAAGAGCTTCGTCTCAAAATAGTTATTGGAATTTACTTTGTGGAGAAAATATTCATGTTTATGGTGCTGTGCAGCATATTTAACAACCTTTCTCGGCTCTACTTACCTCTGCGAAACATTTTCTACCATGAATGCAATCAAAACAAAACATCGCTCCCGTTTAACAGATGACCATTTGGTAGTATGTTTACGAATAGCTATAAGTACATAGGAACCACAGTAACTATGCATTATTATGCATATATTAAAATGCATTGGGACTCAATTTCTTTTAAAAGAGAACTGTCACTCGAAGCATTTTACTTTATGCTATGGATATATCTATCTTCTAATAAATAAAAACGGTAGTGTTATTCATTGCAAAATCAGTACTCTTACCCCCCCCCAAAAAAAAAAAAAGCGCTGAAAATAAACGAAAATGGTCATGTTTAAGTAAAAAAATGTCCAGCGCCACGAAATACTTAGATCATGAAATAATTATCAACACCATCACCGAAAAATAACTGTAGTCCAAATAAGTGTAACCCAGTGGTCTACCGAAAAAGGAAATGAAGCGCCTAACGAAATTTATCTTGGCGATAACCATCTTCGGGCAGGGTTGCCAGGTAAATCGAAGAGAACCAGGATTTGAAATGAAGCCCCGATAGATACCCGCTTTGGCATCCAAGAGAGTCTACTGAAAATTCCGTCTTAATCAAAATGAAAATCAAATTTAGGCAGGTACTATTTTTTCCTCTCTTGTGCATAAACAGAGGCGAAAAAATTATTCATTTGTAAGTGGATGTTTATTTCATTTCTATAGGAGTTGATGAAAAATGTACAAGGGAATTTTGTGTTTTTTTCAGCTTCACCGGAGCTTGGAACGCAGACCCCCCCCCCCCACACACACACACACACATACACAAACAACAACAACAACATACACAAACGCACATACTTGTGTAATAATACCACTGCGTTCCCCTGTTTGAAAAGCATTGTGTGCGCGTTTGTAATAGGAAGTCTTATGTCTTGAAGCTTAAAGAATTGGAAATCAGAAGGATACACGTTTCATAAATTCCCTCAAACATCAATTTCTAAGATAATATGGAATACAAACATACATATCTTAAATCAGAAAATAAGTTGAGCTCAAATATTCAGGTAATAAATGCAGCGCTATACAGAAAGTCGTTCGCACTTTGTGAAAACGATTTTAATAGTTAAGTTTTAAGTATAAATTCTTATTTTTTTGCTGCGATTTGCTTCTATCTGATAGCCATGGTTCTTGACAATAGACTCTAGCTCGAATTTTCCACGAAAGTAAACTTTTTCTTAGTACTGTCATGTCAATTTTACCCATTCCTCTTCAACCGTTTTCCAAAATCCGTTCAGTATTCTTGGATGCCGTTTCCCTAAGGATGACGAAAATAAATTACGATATCGATTCCATAAAGTGTGACCGACCTTCTATATTTCTGACATAATATAATCTAACATGATATATATCACGCATATATGACACTAGCTTTATAATGGCGTTGCACGGGTGTACCCTTAATAAGGCTTACTTGTATATTATGTACACTTGTAATTTTATGCCAATCGATACCTCTCCCCACTTCTCAGCAACCCATCACCATATTATAATCCCCCCCCCCCCAATGCTGTCGTTCTGCATGTATTCGTCTTCCTTTTATTTTAAAGCAAGAATCTTATGGATATACGTTTCCTACTTTGAGATATGAAGGTATATGTGAAAAAAAAGTTTAGCCCCTCCCCCCCCCCCTTGGGGCCGAATTTTGAAAATCCTGAAATCGATTTTAGGTAATCAAGTTCCTTACATTTTAAAGCAAGAATCTTAGGGCTATCTATTTTCCTCTAAGAGATATGAAGGAATATGTGATAAAACACGCAAAAACACGTTTAGCCCCCCTCCCCCCCCCTTGGGGGCCGAATTTTAAAATATCCTGAAGATAATGTTTAGGTATTCATGTTCCTTACATTTTAAAGCAAGAATCTTATGGATATCAATTTTCTTCTATGAGATATGAAGGAATATGTTAAAAACACGTTTTGCCCCCCTCCCTCCCCTTGGGGGCCGAATTTTGAAAAATCGCTTCTTAAATGACGCCTTCAGCACAAAAGTAATAATCTCCGAAAATTTGATATCTGTATCTCCAATAGTTTTTGCTGGGCGTTGATACGTGAATAAGTCAGGACTTCTGCCTTTATATATATAGATAATATAACCGAAAGATTATATTATGTAAGCCGTATACTTCTGACATAATACAATCTTTAAATACAAGGAAAATTATGTGAATTTTCCGTGTAAAAGAATTTTCACAAAAATGAAATAAATTTTTATTAAAAGTCTCTTTAATTTAATCTTCGCCTTCCCTTTCAAATCCATAATTCTGACGCAGATTTCTGTTACTTATGGTTACGAATCGAACGACCGATTCCGGTGCGATGAAGTTTTATCGATGTCGCCACGATTCTGAAAACCCGCCACAGGCCCACTCACGCGTTCGGACGGGGAAACGCAAAACATTTCCCCTTCGGAGTTTCGTAAACAATCCTCCAGTGGGCCGGAAAAATTATCCCGTACTTGTCGCTCTAACGGCACCTCCAGCACTGGCCCGTAAAGCTGCCGTCAGTCCTGTGTTTGTTGGGTATATAATAATCTCGGTTTTCGTCATTTGTCAATGTATCACGTGGCATCTTGCAGAAAATTGTTATATGTTACTGTTGTGTTATGCCTCCTACAATCATTTGCATATCTTTAGGGAACAATGTGACTTTTTTTTCATTTTGATGCTGAAGTAGTTGCTTCCAGTGAATATGCATGTGTTGATGAATTATTTTTTACTTCTTTTTTCGATTGTTGATCTTAAGTGTTATGCTCTCTGAGTTCTTGTTGTTATTCGAGTTCAATATGATAATTTTAAAATTTTAAAACAGCTTTGTATATTCAATATGCTTTACAGGAATTTTGCTTCAATTTTATTTAGCCTTGTTCAAATTCTCAACTTCTTTCTCTCTAACTTGCATTCTCATATGCATACGAGGCCTGCTCAAAACAGGTATACGAAGTACTGTCCTGGTGTGCTACATTTCTTTATGTAGCCTGGATCTGGCATGAGCGTACTCGATAAATTTAATTCTTTTGAGTTTACGCATATTTAAATTTTTCAACTTCCAAACTTTTCTTTGTCACAGATTTTTGTAAAGCTAACAATCGAGGCATTGATGATATCAACTAATATAAAAAATGCTTTGCATCCTTTCTTTGTCCTACAATAAATGCAGTGTAGGAAAAGGTAGATGATTGTTATATTTACCCTAAATTGTTGAAGCATCGTTTTTTAATTGAATATGGTTCAAAGAGTATTGACAGTTCTTATTAAATAATTTTAGCAACCAATTTTTTTCCAATGAAATACCAAAATATGTACACTAGTAGAGGATTGCCTAGGCACCGCACATTATCATGGCAGCCATATATATATATATATATATATATATATATATATATATATATATAGAGAGAGAGAGAGAGAGAGAGAGAGAGAGAGAGAGATAGATAGATAGATAGATAGATAGATACATTTATCTATCTTGCTTAATTTCGGGAGTATTTTGCTAAAAGTAGCAAATTTAGATCTGTACTAGCAAGAAACGCTATGAAAAGGAGAAAAGTTTATCTTACTACTTACCCCTCATCCTTCATGTACCTAAAATATTGTTAAATTTGCATTAAACCTAGGATATAAATTATTCTATGTGTTTTACATGTGTATAAGATTCACTCTAAACAAATCGATTTCACCCATTTTTTTTAAACAATAGTGTTCTTGGTTTTTAGTTGATGCCTGTTATTAATAGAAAGTCAATGTTTTGTGCTTTAGCACAAGAGAATTAACCGATTTCTGAAAAATTGTTTAGAGACTGTAAAATGCTTTTTAATTAAAGTCATAATTCTAAATAATTAATCTATTCTCTTAGGACCTCTTATTTAGTCCATCTTATAGTTGGCCTATTCTAGTTAAAGAAAATTATTGTCATTAAAAAGTGCTCATATCTCAAGAGTCCATACGTCAGAGCTCATTTCTGAGTTAGGGATATTAAAATAATATCACTTTCCTATTTATATATATGCCATCGTTTTACTTTCATTATGTTAGAGAATAAAGATGGAGTATAATAGGTGTAAGAAACTATTTATTATAATAAACTTCGTTGCAGGTTAATTAAAAATATTTATCGTTATTATGACAGAAATTTTTTCTAGAAATTTGATGCGTCATAATTTTATGATACATGTTCCGTACAATGAACCGACAGTAAAAAGAAGAGTGAAGCTGGCAGCTATTCTTTTTATTTATTGATTTATATGAAGCTGTTCACGTTGTTCAACAGTAGTCGTTTCGCTTCTTTTTCAACTGAACAATTCAGCTGTCCAAAATGTACTAAATTTAGGTCCACAAATAATGCAGACGAATAAAGCCTTGATGTCAAAAACACAACTTTGCTTAACATGAATTATTTTTTTCCCTTTTTTCCCTTATTTATTAGGAAAGTTTAAATCAATGTTCCCTCAGTTTAATAGAATAATACACCAAGAATACTGAAAAAAATAAACCAATGGGACTTTTTCCTAATATTATTTTAGAAAACTTTGTAGAGAAATCTTCAGTGACAATGTGTTTCGATGTGTCAAAGCAATGTTGTTGGTGTTATAAAATAAATATACGACATTAAAATATGAATTAAAAGTTATCTGAAAAATTAATTTTGGTTTCTTAACTTCTTTTTTAATCACTGACGTTTATCCTTTCAGAAGCCAAATGGAAACGCTTTCACCCGTTTCGTGTAGTCCGCAAGATATTTAGAAGACGCATTAAAAGAGAAGGAACAAATGTAGTGTCCGATTCTTCGAAGAAATCTTGGTCAACAAGTGAACTGCAGAGTGTTCAAGATGACAGCACTGGGTAAATTACTATACTTTCTTCTACATAATGAGCGAGATTTTCAAAGTTTTTTTAATCCTTTCTGTCTTGTATGTTTCTAGATATATTTCAGTTTCTCTGTAATTTTCTTTCACTCTTGCTGCTTCGTCCTCTATGCTTATTCGTCTTTTATGGCTTCTGAAGAATTTTTTTATAAGTCTATTCTGATTTTAGTCAAATTTTAGCAAAAGTAATACAATATTGTCAATATAAACATTATTAATATTTTTTTACAAAATATATTCAGAGAGCATATAGTTATTTAAACCGTTTATGTTTGCCAGCCAAGTTGTTTCAGTATAAAAATAGACCTTAACAGGCCTGAGGATCGAACCAAAGACCTTTTTGTCTCTCTCACAGATATGATACTTTTTGCTCCTGATCATGCAATGATCTTTTCTGATCAACTGCATATTCTGTTCCTCCTGACCCCAATCGAAATAACGTATCAGTCTGCTCGGGTGCCAATGTAACTGTAATAATTCAACAACACACGTAGACATAGTTTTTATTGCTGGAAAAAAAAAAAGCAACCAGCTGCCTTGGAATGGAACCTTCTGCTCACCGGTCAGATGAGCTGACTTTTATACCACCAAACACTATCGTGGTACTTTTGAATTACCCTCTTTCTTTACTTGGAAGCTGGTAAGGTGCAGATTTGATCTCCATAGGCGAAAGTCACGTAAAAGACTTTTCATTCTCAAAAGGAAGGGACAGTCTACAAGTTTACGACGGAGAGTATGATCTAGTCCAGAAGAGAAACGTGAGACTCTGAAATATAAATCAGCTTTAAAATCAGTTCTTAATCCAAGGGAGACATAGATCCCACCAGATCATATAATCAAAATATATTTGCCGAATTATAGCTAAAATATTGTTTTGGCAAATTGCATTAAATTAATTAAATTGTTTAAACCAAATTTTACTATTTTTTTCAACCCATATTTCTTTATTTCAAAGAGCAGTTACATTGAAAATATAAATTTTTAAAAAAAAGTTGCAAGTTTACCCTCATTTGTATATTTTATGTTGTTTGAAAAATATGATTTCATTTTTTTTATTAATCTATAAAATTTCTTTTTTGGGGGATATTTCATTCTTCCCGATCAGAGGGACTACAGTATTGATCTCACTAAATGATCCCTTTTGGCTGAAAAACATTTACCTTAAAATGTATATAAGTGAAATTCTCTCGTGCTAAAACTAGATTCTTTTACGTCCCTCCGATTTATAGATTTATTTTTTCAACGTATTTTTCTCACCATTTTCCACAGTCATTTTCACATCTCAGAGATCTAAAGATGTTATGAAATATTTGTTACTCTACCATGATTTCCTGTTGTAAATTTTCTACGTGAATTGTTAAAATTCTCTTTCTACGTAATGAGTCTTCTGTTGTCCTTTATTAGATAAGTCTGTAACTTAATTTTAAACATTATTTTAATGTTTATAAATAGACAAAAGCTATGTTGATACAAAATTTTTTAGAAGAAAAGCAGGATCTTTGGAAAAAAATCGTTTATATTATATTTTACGAGAGCAAATTTTGAATATCCTTTTGTACTCTTAATGACAACTAAACTTAATTAATGATGCATGCATAAAATTTTGTTAAATTATTTGCTTAAATAAGAACTTACACTAAAATTTTCTAGCATACATTTTTTTCCACGAGACAAATATCATCTCTCATTCTTTATAAATTCTTTCATTTCCGAACTGCTGGCCTTTAATTCTGAGTTATTTTTCATAAAGTTGTGAATGTTTGGTCATATCAAATTTTATTTTCTGGAGGAGCTTCAAATTCTTTGGAGACATCTCGGTTTGATTTATGGCAGTTATGAAATATGTTAGCAGTTATCTTTTCATGATGTCCTCTTTTAAAAAGATAAATTCGCGTTTATGTTCATGAACTCGTTTCAAGATATTATTTAACGATTTCCTCAGCTTACAAAACATTATACCGCCATAATATAGCCTGTAATACATGCTATCCAAAAGAGAAGTTGCTGAACGATATATCTGTGCACAGATGGCAAAATGTTATCAGAAACTTTTCTTTAAAAAGTTGATTTTTTTTCACATTCCGGATTCTCGTTCGCCGATATTTTCAATTTACTGTAACTACTGTAAGTACACTGCTGGCCACTGTAAATGCAACACCCTGAAGGAAACTTGCAAATAACATGGAATTTACAACATGCATTAGCGGAGGTGAGATATGCAAATGATTAGAATTTCAGCGCAGACGCACATCACGCGCGCCTGTGGCGCCACTTCAAAGTGCTATTTAAGGCTTGGAGATTTCGACGATTTCAAGTTCGGCAATTGTGTTTTTCTTGTGGTTTTTTCAAAAAAAACGATCAATTATGCCTCGTCGAAAACAACGATCATCTTTTGATCAAGTATCCGAGTTCGACAGAGGAAGGATAGTGGCCTACCGAGATTGTGGATTATCTTTCAGGGAAATTGGTAGTCGTGTTGGACGAAACAAAACAACTGTAATGCGGATATGTGATCGTTGGATGCAGGAGGGTATGACGGACCGGCGTGTTCGATCGCATCCATCTCAGCGCACCACTTCACGTGATGACAGGCAAATTGTGCGCATGGCAGTGACGGATCGCTCAGTCACATCACGAACCATAGCACAGCACATGCAGTCTGTAACGCATCATCCAGTGTCAGCGCGTACCATTCGACGCCGTTTACGGCAAAGTGGTCTGTCCGCAAGACGTCCATTGCTTTGTCTACCCTTGACGCAGAACCACAGACGTCTCCGCCGCCAATGGTGCGATGACAGAAGGATGTGGACGGCAGAATGGAAAGAAATCGTCTTTACTGACGAGTCACGCTTCTGTCTGCAACACCACGATGGTCGCATTCGAGTCTGGAGACACCGTGAAGAGAGGATGCTGAACAGCTGCGTTATGCACCGCCACACTGGTCCTGCACCGGGTATTATGGTATGGGGCGGTATTGGATATCACTCTCGCACACCTCTAGTACGCATTGCCGGTACTTTAAACAGCCAGCGCTACATCTCCGAGGTGTTGGAGCCAGTTGTCCTTCCTTACCTTCAGGGCTTGCCCACAGCCATATTTCAACAGGATAATGCGCGACCACACGTGGCACGCATTGTCCAACGGTTCTTCGTCAATCGCCAGATTGAATTGCTTCCCTGGCCGCCTCGCTCTCCGGATCTTTCGCCGATAGAAAACATGTGGTCCATGGTTGCTGTACGATTGACCCAGATTCCATCCCCAGCTGCCACAGCAGATCAACTTTGGCAACGTGTGGAAGCTGCTTAGTCTGCTGTACCCCAAGAACTCATCCAAAGTCAATTTGAATCAATGCCGAGGCGTGTGTCAGCGGTGATCTCCAACAATGGCGGCTACTCTAGCTACTGATTTTGGCCGAAACCACACTTCACAGAAGTCTATAAATTTAATCATTTGATACATGGTCAACATGTTATCTACAAAATAAATTTTGATGTGATATCTCTTGTCTTTCTTGGTGTTGCAATTTGGGTGGCCAGCAGTGTAATAGTAAATTATTTTTCTGAAACATTGGTACCACGTTTGCTCATGTAAAATAAATTACTGATTTTTCATGACATCTTGAATCTTAGAATTGCTGTCACGTAAATTTCTTATAACATTTTGCCGTCTGAATGAACACGAACGAACACACACACACACACACACAAATAAATAAATATAAATATATATATGTGGGGGGGGGGGAACGACCACAGCAGCATTGGATATAAACATCCTTTATTAATTAAATATTGGAAAAATGAAAATAAACAGCTCGAGAGGGACGTCTTCCCATCTCGGAGTACAGTGATCGTCTGATAAGGCGGGAATACATCATGCTGGCGCACGCACTGACGTCACACAGACAGTAGCGCCGCGTAACGTTTGGACATGGAGATGGGATTGAATTTCCCATATTCGGCCATCATGACCGGACAGGCGACCTCGCCTTAAGGTACACAGCAAAAATTTATCAAAAACATTAGAACGCAGTTAATACAAATATAAAATAACAGTAAAAAAAACAAAATATAAAATGGAAAAAATGAAAATAGTGATACAATACCATAGTTGGCTGGAAATAAACTGGCAAAAAAAACACAGCAAATACGAAATAACTAAAAGAAAAAACAATATTAGTGATGACAAGAAAAAAATGGAAAAATTATGTACGTGAGAAAAAAAATTAAGTTCTTGAGAGTCAATTGTCAATAGTCTGTTGTAAAAAACAAAGTAAGTTCAATTGAATAAAAATATCAAGTTATATGCTCAATGGTGTTGGACCAAGGTTTCAGATATTCTGCACAAGTTGATGTTTTCACTGGTCCGTCGAAGAATGCACACTTTTCAACATCATAAGTGTTGTTTGGTTTTACTTTTGTAATTTTATGTGGTCCAAGAAATTTTTGTTTGAGTTTGAGACCAGGACCAAACTGGGTACGCTTGATTGCTACAAGGTCGTCGAGTTGGAAGGGGTGAGCTTGTTTGCGTCTCAGATTGTAAGTACGACGATTTTCGTCTTGAACCTTGCATATTTGTCGTTTAGCGTCTTTACGGAGATCATCACGTTTTTGGAGAAATGTAGATTTTATTTCCTCGTTGATCATATCAACAATTTTGATGTCATGGGGAGAATGCATTTTAGTCCCAAAAAGAATTTCGAATGGAGTGGAATTGATACTACGTTGGAAGGTGGAGTTGATGATTTGTTGAACGGCTGGAACATGGGAATACCATTTTTCCGGGTTGTCGATAGAGAGTTTAGAAAGTACGGCGATGATGACGGAGTTGAGACGTTCAACTTGACCGTTCGATCTGGGAAGTCCAGCAGTAACAGCAATGTGACGAATATTCTGTTTTTCACAATACTCTTGAAATGCAGTAGACATAAACGCGGTACCTCTGTCTGAAATTATCCGGGACGGATTACCGAAGACGGCTCTTTGGGTTTCCAACCTATTGATTACTTCAGCGGCGTCTGTAGACCGGGTTGGGTATAACCACACAAATTTAGTAAATGAATCAATAACTGCAAAAATGTGCTTGTAACGCTTAGATGTACTGGCAAGTGGGCCTAGATGGTCAATATGGTACGTGTGCAGGGGTGTGTCGTCTTTTTCGATAGGATGCAGCATTCCATCTTGCTTTCCACGTTTTATATTATTGAGGATGCATGTGACACAGTTATTGATGCATCGTTGTATTTTCTCTTTCAAGTTCGGGATAAAAAATTCTTTTTGCAACAGTTCTTGAGTGCGTAGTACTGCGAAGTGGCCTCGTTCGTGAGCTACCTGAATTATGTTCACCTGCATACCTTCGGGCACTACAAGTAAATCAGTTCCTTGAACAGTTTTATATAGTAGATTATTTTTAACTATATAGTCATCATATGGTGCGGTTGAAAGAAGTTTTTTTATAGTTTTGATATGCTCGTCTGATTGTTGTGCTTTAAGAAGTTGTATAAGGACACTGTCCTGAATAACCATGCAGCATGGGCTTCTACTAAGGGCATCAACGTGGACCATTTTTGAACCAGTACGGTGTTCGATTTCGTAGTCAAAGTCTTGAAGATACAATGCCCATCGTGCTATACGTGAGTTAAGTTCTTTTTTACTTAAGGTTTTCACAAATGCATTACAGTCAGTAACTATTTTAAAATGTGAACCAAGAACGTAGATACGGAATTTTTTAAGTGATTCCACAATGGCGAGAACTTCAAGTTCGTAGCTTGTATATTTGCGTTCGTTGTCCGACGTCTTCTTGGACATGTAGTAGACGGGATGGAAACAATTATCTTGCTTGGATTTTTGTAGCAGGACTGCCCCCCAAGCCATCAATTGATGCGTCAGTGTGAATTTCAATAGGACTCTTTTGGTTAAAAATACTTAAAACAGGCTGTTGGGAAAGGAGGTGTTTTAATTTTTGAAATGCGGCTTTCTGATCAGTCTGAAATTGAAATGGGGTGTCCTTACGAAGCAGATCACTAAGGGGTTTTGCTATGGTAGAATAAGAGGGAAAAAATTTACGAAAATATCCAGTAAGACCTAAAAAACGTTGGACATCTTTTGTGTTTTTATGATCAGGATAATTAAGAGCGGCTTTAGTTTTGGAGGAGGATGGGAACAGTTTTCCGTGCTCCACAATGTGGCCTAGAAATTCAATTTTGCTATACAGAAATTGACACTTATTAAAGTTTATGTCAAGTCCATAATCACGAGCTACAATTAAAACAGTGTTCAGACGTTCAAGAGCTTCAGACTCATTATTCGCTGGAATGATGAGATCATCCATGTATGGGAGTACAATACCTTTGGCAATAAGGTCACGAAAAATGGCATTTATGTATCGCATGAAAACAGAAGGACAAGAGCTTAATCCAAATGGCATATATCGGAATTGAAATTGACCTGAATGCGTCACAAAACTAGTGTAACGACGACTATTTTCGTTTACGGGGACGTGAAAAAATCCATTACGCAAATCGAGTGTACTGAATATGTTGGCATTTTGGAGACGATCCAAAATATCGTCGATCAAAGGTAAAGGGTAGTGATCCTTGACTAACTTACGATTTAACTGCCTATAATCTATGCAAATTCTCGGCTGACCGTTCTTTTTACGAACGACAACGACTTGACTAGCGTAAGGGGAAGAACATGGATCTATAATTCCATTTGTTAACCATTCGTCAATTTGAGCATCCACTATATCACGTTCTACAAATGGTAAGCGTCGGGGTGTATGGGAAATTGGCTTATCGTCAGTAAGCGTTATATCAAGTTCCATGTTTGCAGTTTTCGTTTTGTTAGGTTTGTAGGCTAACAATTGCTGTTCAACGTCATTACGGGTTTGGTGAGAAATATTAGGACCAATATCAAAAATAGAAGGATCGGGTGAAATTGTCATTACAAAATCGTCATGTGCGGCAGGATCATCAGGTTTTGAAATTTTGGAAAACATAGCACCGTCAGGTGTAATAGTCAAATTCGCCTGTTGGATTACATCGCAACCTAGTATGAGATCGAAAGTCATACAGTTATTTGGAACAACGGAGATATTCGCTGGAAAATTTTGATCATCTATTTTAATTTCGGAAGCAAAAGAACCAATTACTTGAGTTTTTGAAAAACCGAAACCAGTTAGCATAGTAGTGCTATTCGTCAACGGTGGTGATCCGAGTTTAATCCACGCGGAATGTTTAAGAAGCGTCAAATGACTGCCAGTATCCACTAATCCCGAAAATGTATTATCAAAAATAACAAACGTTTTGCATATAGTAGTGGGAGAAGTAACAACATGCACCGTGTTGACACCGTCATGCGCCGCGGAGCTTTCAATTTGAGGAGTACGGCGGCAGTCCATGGACTTATGTCTAAATAAATTACAAGAAAGACAACGAGGGCCAAGAGAAAGACTAGGGCACGTCTTTGAGATATGTCCAATTGCATTACAATTAAAACAGCGTTGATGAGATTTAGCTGCGCTAGCAACAGTAAATTTTGAGTCACGTCTTTGGGGTGCAGTGTTTGGTTCCATGCCGCGTCTTTGGCCATCGCCGGCACGTCGAAAATTCGAACCAATTGTGTTCTTTTGACTAACTACGGTTTCGTATGTTCGGAGTTTTTCTTTGAATTCGGTATAAGATTTTGCACCGTAAAGAATAATTTTCTCTGATAGGGTACCCTGTATTCCTTGTATAGTATACTGAATGGCGGAACATTCATCAATAGTATTAGTAGTGCGGTTTGCAATTTCACGCATCGCTATAAAATACTCCATTAAACTTTCATTAGAACGCATGTGACGTCTTTCGAGTTGTCTATGAATTTTAATGGATGTGATTCTATCAGAAAATTCATTTATTAACGCGGTCTTAAATGAATCATACGAATTCAGATTTCTTTGAGAAAACAAAAAAGTTTTAGCATCTCCTGTAATGAGGCGTTTGGCAAAAACCAATTTTTGTTGATCACTGATAGCGGGAAATAAATTAAAGTTATCCTCTACGTCGGCAAAAAAAATTGTGGACGGAATATAAATTATTGCCTGTAAACTGGCGACACGAGGTTGAAAGGTCTCGCAACAACAACCAGAAGTGAGAACTCATAGAGTCGGGAATCAAATCATTATTGTTTATCAAAACATCATTTCTGCTAGGAGAGGCGTCAAGCCACAGTTGTTTATTCTGGATGTCTGGCTGATGCATGGGAAAGCGTTAGAATAATTTCGTTTTCAGCGTCGCATAAAAAACTCGTATCTAAAGAATTTTGAAATTTGGACAAATCGGATAGGGCATAAAGAATATTATCGCATAACTCAATTTTGTTAGTACTGACATTATCTAAATATAATAAATTAGCAACAGAAATAAAATCAGCGAGTGAAAGATCCTTCATTAAGCATTCTTTATGTTTCACGACATCGAATTCTGCGGGGAATGAGGAAAATTGACGCATTTTTTTCGCGATGAGCGGTCGAATTCGGTATAACCGAGTACTTTATTTAACAATTTTACGTTTTGGGTTGTTCCAAATGTGAGGGAGTTAGCAATTAGAGGGATATCGCCTAAGGTTAGGGCCATAATGAAAATTGAAACAAATTAATAACACAACTGAGGGGGAAAATTTTATACTTAAGAAATTACGAAATTTTGAAACACAAACTAACGGGAAAACAAATAAAATGGGGCCTACCTCGCTTAAGGGAACAGTCCTTGTGGCTGGAAGGGTATCCAATGAGATTAGGAAGAATAGTCCACGAAAGTCCAGTCAATTTTTTTTTATAATATAGGTGAATGTCACTATCCAAAATCACGTTATCCAGTAGAATGGCACTATATCCAGTAGTGTAGGAATTGCACTAAGTTCTTGAAGATTACACAGTTCAGCACAGCAGCAATTATTTCGTTTCGATTTCAACGTCCGTGGCGAAAAGATTGTAGATTCGTTGGTTTGTTACAGGTCTTCTCGTACAATTTTTAGTAGATCAAAATAAATATGCTTGGGGAGAGCAGCCGTCTGCTGCAATTGGCACGTCAGCCACAACAAAATTCAAAAACAAAAGTATCCACAGCCGTCTGCTGGGATGATACTTCTTTTTTTAAACGGGAAACGGGTCTAGGGGGAACAATTCACGCAGGGAAAGCGAAGGAAAGGCCGAACCCCCAAATGTGGGGAGGGAACGACCACAGCAGCATTGGATATAAACATCCTTTATTAATTAAATATTGGAAAAATGAAAATAAACAGCTCAAGAGGGACGTCTTCCCATCTCGGAGTACAGCGATCGTCTGATAAGGCGGGAATACATCATGCTGGCGCACGCACTGACGTCACACAGACAGTAGCGCCGCGTAACGTTTGGACATGGAGATGGGATTGAATTTCCCATATATATATATATATATATATATATATATATATATATATATATATATATATATGTAATATCGGCGACATGGAGGAACAAATAACAGGCCAGAGTGGATGACGTCGCCGATACACATGATGACAAACCGAGCATTTTCCCGCAAAGACTCCCAACGCAGACACAGGAACCACAGATACGTAATTGAATCTAAAGCATTTTATTAAGTTTTCCAAGTCGTCCGCCCGGGATTATATGACAGACCGATTCTTACAGAGTGTGTCTAATTTTAGACACCAGATAGTTTTATAAAGTCATTCCATCACGTGACACAGAGGTGTGACTTACATTTTGATTGGATAAAAGTTATTTGTTGATGCTCTGATCTGATCTAATTCGGTAGCCACGCCGCGTCGAGCTTAATTTCGTTAAAAAGTCAGCCATCTTTAATAATATTGCCTGGGGTTACAAAGGCTATTACTATGGGATTTCTATATAAGTTTTACTGGGATGACAATGCTAAAATTTAGAATATCTCTTGGATTTTAACACGAATGCCCAAGGGAAATACCTGTTTCAGGGAATTAAAAAAGGTTTGTAATTTGGAATAGTAAAGTGAGGAATTAATAGTTTTTAAATGTTAAGATTGTTGAATTAAGAAATTACTAGTTTTTAATATTATATATATATATATATATATATATATATATATATATATATATATATATATATATGATTTCCTAACTTTGAATGAAACAATCCACCCATATATACAGGAATGGATTATATACAGGTCCTGTAATTTTTTTATAATATTGAAACTAGATATATCACCATCGCATTATATAGTTACAAATAGAGAAGCTATAACCCTGTTAGTTATTTCTGAAAGTACATAAATCTATATAGACATTTTTTTGTGTACTGCAGTGTAGTTTTATGCATTTAAAAGTTAAGTTTCTAAACCTAAATATATTGAATAACTAATTGAAACTAAATATATTGAAATTAATAATATCTTAGGATAATGATAGTATAATAATAGTATTAAAGTTGCAAGTTTTTAAATGCTTGAGGAGAGAAACATGTAAGATAGATTCAAAAGCGGTATGGTATTCATGAAATAGACGTCTATTCAACCTTTCAGCTCAGCTTTACAAATATTACTGAAGTGTGTTCTAAGATTTTATTGCATTCTCTCGGCTTCCCTCGAGTTTCCCTGATAAATGGAATTCGCTTCTCAATATAATGATCTACACAACAACTACAACATGAAGTATATAACTCGTATAGTTACTGGAGAGTTAAAAAAATTGCATCTGAGAGAAATATAAATTGCCTTTTAATATACTTAATTCAAAATATTGCCCTCGTCAGTTTTTCATTGGACCTATTTAAATGTTTGTTATCATGTCTAATTATTTCTATTCAACCTCTTACTACCTCGATTTTGTCTTTCTTTAAATAAAAAGCTCAAAATTTTATTTCGGTAATGGCATAAATACTTATATTATTTTATACCACGTGCTCATGCAGACTTAACATTTGATTCAGAACATTTTAAAATGATATCATAATTTCAAAAGTAATTTCGAAGGATTTCAATGCTGACTTTAGCTCATTAAAAGGAAAACTTTATGGATGAAATAATTTCGATCTTTGAAACGGATTTCAAGCAGTATGGAAAAAAAGAAAATGCAGTTGCAAACAGTATCTTTCATTGAAATGCTTTTAAAAATTTCTCCGTTTATGTAAATGCTTAAAATGGGTATTAGAATTACGATATTGTGTGATAGAGTGAATATACGGTAAAATGGAAAATTAAATTCGCTACTTGTTATTAGCTGAGTACAGGATTTTATTTTCAAGTGAAGGTATTCCTAAATATTTTTTTATGAAACATCGTCAGAAGAATAGTTCATTGACTCAAATGGAAAACTTGTTTAATTTTACAAAGACTAAAATTGGAGGAAAAAATTAAAACATTTTTACATAATTTTTTTCCTATTTTTGTGCCCATCAAACAGGCTTATAACTTCCTAATAAAGCAATGGCAGAAAAAATAACGCTTTTCTTGTGTCAGAATATATTTTGAAAATCTGAAGGATAAATTATTACCTTCGAACCGATAATTTTGATAAAATACCTTCTTTAAATTTCTACAATTCATTGATTAACATTTTGAAACGTCTACGGTATTTTTAAAAATATAATGTCTCAATGGAAATTTTAACAGCTCCCAGGAAAAATTATGGCAGATTTGCAAAAGAGATTATGCTGAAATGCGATGTATGAGTTTTATCAAGTATGCTCCTGTAATACAGAGGCTGTTCGCACATTTTTTAGACGATTTTGGTAAGCGGTAATAAAAAATCGTTTGCTACAAAAGAAATAATTGCAATTGTACTATGTTTTTAAAAGTCAAAATTATCGTCTGCGGCTTCAAAGTTTTGTTTTTATTCAAAATGGCGTTTTTAACAAAGCAGTGGTTCGAAGGCTACATTTATGCTCTTTCCGAAGAGAAATATGCATACTCCGTTATCCAAAAACGATGTGAGAGTCACGGTTTTGTGATATCTAAAGCGTCGGTAGGTAATATCGTCAACAAGAAAGGAAAAAAACGTCAAATTGGAGCCTCAAGTGGGACAAAAATTCCAAACAAGTATGCAAGGAAAAAACGGACATCTTCGACTATTGCAAAGGTACGTTGTTTAATGTTAAAAGAAAATTCCCTTAGTCAATGGACAGTTGCAAAATCATTAAAATGCTCGGTGTCCACTGTAAACAAAATGATAAACGTTGATTTAAATCTTAAGAAAGCGAAAAAACGCAATGTGCATCGTCTTCTTCCAAATCATATCGCTGAACGCAGGACACGCTGCAGAATTCTATATGAGAAACACTTATCCAAAGGTAAATGGAATACAATTGTCACAATAGATGAATCATGGATGTATTTAAATGATTGCAACAAAAAAAGAGCCATTTATTATCATAAAAGGGGAGAAAAAAATTTAAGTACATGGTTCAAAGAATCGAAAGAAAGTTTTTCTAAGGGATTCATGATTGTTGCTGGTTTTTCTTATAATGGCAAGTTTAAAATAAAGAGAGTGGAAAAAATGTCAAGATTAACTCCAAATACTATCAGGAACATATTTTATAGCCAATTTTTCTGAATGAAATACCATCGCTTTACCCACAGTGCCATCAATCTGTGAGACTCCATCAGGACAAAGCTAGCAGTCACACATCAAAATCCACTGAAAATTTCCTAAAAGAAATGGAACAAAAAACTGGTATAAAGGCCATACCCTTCACTGATATCGCTACTAAATCTCCCGATGTATCACCTATGGATTTTTGTGCTTTCGGACTTTTAAAATCTGCATTATCCAAACGTCGTCCCAAAACCCTTACAGGACTCTGGAAAGCTGTTCAGTAGGAATGGGATAGAATACCTCTTCTGACACTTCAAAAGGCATTATTATCTTGGAAATTGCGGTGTCGAAAGATAGTTCAGAATAAGGGATGTCAAATAGAACATTTAAAACACAAGAATTTTATGTAATTTAGTTTTGTGAATACAATATACATCGTCTAAAAAATGTGTGAACAGCCTCTGTATATGAATAATCTAGTTTGAAATTGCCATTTCTCTTATGATGAATTCTACCTATTAAAGAAATTGTTTTAAGGAGCATGCAACAAACTGATACTGAATTTGTGTAAAACTCATTCTAGTTCACCGATGAGTAAAGAATCTTTAAACCGATAGTCTACGGTGTATTACATTTACATTGTCAATCGTGTATCATCTACAACTATATTTTTTGTCAAAATACGTTTTAAAAATTTTAAAAGCTAAATGTTTTCTCTAGCTTTTAGCTAGAAAAAAGAAATTAATAGTAAAACGACAGTTGTTAAATAACGAACTAAAAGAGAGTTTTTAGTAGAATAGAAGAAGAAACTGTGAAATTAGGAAGGATTTACTTACAACAATAATTTGGGAATGAATCCTCATAATAAATATGACGCAACATTCTTCAAATCTGGTGTTAGATTCAGTTGATAGACAGAGTTATTTCACTACCAAACAGATTAAATTCTATAAAGCATATTCACCAAATGATCCGTACATTGGCGACTGATTCATAGTAAATCTGACTTTGGTCTTTTGCAACTTTGACTGGTTTTGTATGCTCAGTTTCTTTCGTTTTCTGCTACATGCGTTTGAAGGAAAGGAGTTTATATCTTCTACTTGGCGTATCACTCTTTCAAAAATTTTGTGGTAATAAAATTCCTTTCCTTTTAAGAAACATGTCATCTTTTCATATCTAAGTGCGAATTTCCCAAAATAATTTTATTTCAAAAGTGCGTCTTTTATGGATTATTAACACGAATTCTTTTGATAAAAAAGGATGTCAATTGTGAGGTGGTTTTTTAATTTTTTTTTATAATTTATTTTTCTCTTTCTATGTACTGTTTTCTTTTTTTTAATATTCTTCTGTATCCAACAAAGCCTATTTTACACTATTTCAGTTCAAAATAATTTCACACGTGTGTGCGCTTGCTTTGCATGACCTGCAGTAAATGACGGGTGTTTCCACCTTGTTTTGGTTTATAGTTAACTAGCTGAAAACCCGCACTTCGCTACGGAGTACATTCAAATTAAATACAACGGTCAATGTATACAATTAATGACTAAAATATATATATATATATATATATATATAATAAATATGACTATCAATATATACAATTGATGTAGAAAAAATTTATATATTTATAAAAAAATCATAAGGGATATTTTTGTAGACAAAATAATGTACAATCGTCTGTCGCATTAGCAAGAAATTTTTTTTGTCTATTTAGTTGTTATGCACGTGACGATAAATTTATTTAAAGTACAGGAAAAGGAAATCACGTGATCAACATTTAATAAATTAAATTCTAAAAATTAATCTTTAAAAATTCACCAAAAATCAGAAAATGGGAGGTACAGATTCGAAAAATATCTCATTTTAAAGGAATTTTTACGATCTTTCCCGTGATATAAATTTTATAACCCGCAAATGATTATTTTAAATGCAAACGTAAAAAAAGTTTAAAAAACAGCCTAAAAATTTAATTTAAAAAAATCTAAGAAGAATTTTTGAAAAATCTTTCTTAGTGCACCCCTACACTATTAGAAGAATCGCCATGCAAAATTTCAGCCCTTTACGTCCAGCGGTTTGGTCTGTGCGTTGTATGTCAGTCAGTCAGTCAGTCAGTGAATGAATGAGTCAGTTACGGAACTGTTTTATATATATAGATTAGATTAAACTGTGAGCTAAAGTCGATGTTATTTGAAACGCTTAAGGAATTAAATTTCTCCCTGATTCCTAATACGTTAAGGCGTAACAAGAAAGAGAAGAAAACATATTGCAACATATGTGGTTGCTTTATTTAACATTTCAGTTCTCATTTCGTTAGTAACGTGTAAGGGAATGTTAAAGTCAATATTTATTTTAATCAGCTTCCAGAAAGAAAGTTATAAATATTTAAGGTTGAAAAGAAGATTATGATATGGAACATTTATTTACAAGGAATTGGTTAAGGGGTAAGTTTTACTTTAAAAAAAATTTTTTTTCAAAAATCTGTGAAAATAAATATTTGTAAAATTTCAAGTTAAACAATCGTAATACTTTTCATTCTCGTTTATTTATAAACCTTAGTTTAGGTCTCTCACCATCATTTGATAAAATGACAACTCTTATCCATAGTTCCATTATTAATATATTTTTAAACATTTCTTAGTATAGTTTTAAGAATTTTTTCTGTTCTGTAGTATAAATATTTTTGACTGCAAATCTCAAAACTCATTTTTATGAATATCCATATATGTTTCTAGAGTAAAAAATGCTTCGCATCGTATAGACAAAAAAAAAAGAAGCATATACACATGGAAAGTTATCTTTCCATTATTGCAAAAGTGCTTTAATCAATTTGTGATGTTAATATATATCAATTGTAAACATTTTGTATGCGTAATTAACCATATAAGGAAAATAAATTTAGCGCTAATTTTGTAAACTTAAATGAATCATTGTTGTATAAAATGCATATCAAAAGTAGTAACTCACAATACTTGATGAAAAATATTGCCTTGAAAATAATTTCGAAGCCTATATTGCCGTAGGAATAATATGTGATATAAAGTTGTCAAACTTCAGATGGCTAACAATAAAAGCAATTTATAGAATTAAGCACAGAAAATATGCTGAGTGCGAGAAAACTTAATAACTTTCAAGAGCAAAAAGGTTGTTTCGATGTGCTAATAGAAATCTGACGCTCTGGAAAAATCAATACTAAAGCGGTAAGCCTTTTTAATTAAACCAGCCTGTATCTTTAACAAAGAAAATATTTCTGAAATTAATTGTATGTTTTCAATAAAAGAGAGCTACAAGAGTTCAAGTGAATCAACTTATATCGATTTCTTGGGTGCTACCAAATGTTGGTTTATTGGATAACTGCGCTTAATAAACGAAACAAGACGAAAACCCTGGAAGTTGTAGATCCAGTTCCTCGAGAATCAACTGCCCGGGCAGAAAAGAAAGGCTTCAATTGAGAATAATGGAAAATTAATTTTTGCTCGTGAAGATTCAATTTCTAAAAGTATATCAATCTAAGTTGTGGGAAAGGATATGACGTAACCATTTCGGTGGGAAATGTATATTTGAAATAAGAGCGAAATTGTGTCTTTTGAACTACAGTTGATGAACTGATATCAAATCAGGAAGATTCTTTCCTTTATTTCTCGGAATCATGGTGCAAAAGAGAGATCGCTGGAAAATGAAGGTCTGTAAAAGTAAGCTTTATTTTCTTTTAAAATTACTATTGGATGGTTGTAAATTCAATGCTAATAGGATTCTAAAGCATAGTATTTGTCTTTATTTAAATTATTACTTTAGAATGAGGATAAGTCAATAGATAAAGTCACTAGATAAGTGACCTGTTTTGAAATAATCCTTAACATGAAGCTTTTTTTTTCTTGATAACAGTATGGTCTTCTTTAAAAATTTTGTTCGTCATGTACTGCAAGGGTATCTAGCAATTCTCTTCTATCTAGATCTATTGTTTCAAGCGTTGTTTCGTATGACTTAAAAGTGCTTCATTCGAAATTTTTACTAGTTTAGGTCTCTCTCCCTAATTTTATAAATAATGAATACAGGAGCAGTATATATTATTGAACCTAACTTGAAATTTTGGATAACTATATCAAATAAGTATGTGAACTCTTTTGTTGGGTTTTCTGTATACGTGAGTGGGATGTGTATTTTGTGAAACTATCAATTTAATTTCTTTTTACAAATCAGCAGTTTTTTAATTGTGTGTTGCCATTTCGTATATAATATATGATTTATTAGACTGCAAAGTTTACATTTATCAAACGTAATGTTTAAGTGTCTGTATTTGGGCCGCCAGTTTGGGTGTGTTAAGGTCAAATAACCTAGTTGTCAAACGAAACCTAATATATTCGTATGTATAATGGAAGCTATAGACTAACTTAAATGCACCTGTTTCCTGGATTTTCTTTTGGACAGTTAATTCAAATTAACATCTGTGTGTTTCTAATTAATTAAATCTCACATAACAGCAACACACAGCTACTTAGAATCAACTATGAAAAATATGAATGACGACTAGCTGCAAATTTAATTTCACATCATTTACTGGGAGCATTAAAAGGATATTTTTCAGTTTGGACTGTTTGTTTTGATTTTAAAATAATAGATACAGTTGATGCTCATGTACGACTGAACCTTAAGAAAAGGCTGATTCATATAATCCCATCGGGAAATAAACAGCGTTTATTACGCACTTTCTCCTCTCTGATTGGCAAAATTCGTGGGACAATTTGACAATTCGTGGGAGAATCTGCATTAAAATCAGTTACAAATAAGTAGGGGAATAAATATAAAAGTCAGAAAATAAACAGCTCTTAAAGTATCAGTTACTTCTAATTTTATTACATTATTTGAACACACACACGCACGCACACACACACACACACACACACACACAGTGACGGAGTATCCTTTCCAAAAAATTATGCATACCTTTTCTTAAATCTAATTTCTTCAGTTTCACTAACCCAGGGAAAATCATTTATCAGCATTCCTCTAGTTTAGATTTTTCTTTAGCTAATTTTAACCACTCCATGCTCTTACTGCCAGATACTTAATTTCTGAGATTAATTCCTGAGCTATGTTTATCAATGTCCGCAGGCTGAGTTCCACCGATTTATTCTAATCTCTTGCATTTATTCTTTATCTTCTCGCCCTGCTTGCGGGCTTCGGGGTATTAAATTAGCTATTTCACATATTTATTTCCTTTAATTTTGTTCAAAACACATCGAATAAGATAAATTATTTCTTTGATTAAATAATTCTACTTTCTGTAATTTAATTATAAAAGCTTTGCTTTTTTTTTTTTTTAGTTTCTTTTTTCAGTTTGGGATAAAATAACTAAGAATAATTCTGGTAAGTTTTTAATTTAATTTTAACTAAATAGGGTGTTGAAAAGTTTTGAACTTAAAATTTTTCGAAAGTTTAATTTAATCAGAATTGTCTTTTGAGGTTTATCTACAGACATTTTAATGCAAATCAAGGTTAGAATATCTGATTATTTCCTGAAAATTAATGATATAAATTTCTACAATTATGCAGCTAATAGTTATATATAATAAGTTTTATAAATGATATATATCACTTGTATGGCAACTTTAGTTATTAAATTATATTTAATGTTGATTTATTACTTTAAAAATAAAATTATTTCCTACTTTTAGCTTTAAATAACAAAATTCTATAATTTTGTCCCATTTTTCAAATGATAAACCAAATGAAAGGTTATAATGCTTTCTAACTGTTCAAATTAGAATTAGTGTCTAAAATAAACAGCAAATAAATTTAAAATATTCGATTTCAGCTTTTTTAAAACATAACCTTTATGGTTATCGCAAATTCTTTGCATAACTATGTTTTCTTTCTTAATTTTAGGAAATGCGAAGTGACATCTCCATTGAAGATTGGTCTAAGCGTTTCCCACGACAGTATTTTCTCTCCTGAAAATAATTCCAATATCGTTAGCAATGAGACACTCAATGTGCCTCATGGTTCATCTCTCTCTGTTCGTCATACATCAATGAAAAACATGTTTAAGGTAATTAATTGATGAATTATATATTTTTTTACTGCAATCTTTTAAATAACAATTGCCAAAAAAGGTTTTTCTGAATCGTTGTGGATTTTTTTCTTTGCTTACCAGAATAACCAAATAGTCGTAACAGGCACGAGTATAGCAAAAAGAAGTGCAATTTTTAATGTACCCTTTTCGCAACATAACACAGGTATAAAGCGAAAGCTGAAAAATAAAAAAAAAATGAAGTGTTTTGTAATAAATAAAAAAAAAAAACCTTGCTACACATTTTATTCTGGTTGACTTCAAAAATGGGGTGGGGAAAACTACCACGAAAGCACCAAAGACTGCCTTCTTAAGTCTATCTTTAGAAGATTTTTCGATCATCAGTTTTCCATTAAATACTCTGGATTTTTCCCCCTTTGAGTCTGTATGATATTGAGCAGAGTTATATTCATCGCTTGTCGATAAATATGGTTCAGAGTCATCGTTAATTCAGCAGTCAAATAAACATTGAAGCATATACATACGTTTCCTTGATTACGAAATCATACTTTACTTTACTGATTAACACTAGTAAAAGCCCTATTATTATTTCTGAGAGAATCCATATAAAAAGTGTTGTGAAATTCCCCTACTGGAAATCCTGTAAGAGTGATAGAAACTCTACAAACTTTCCTAAATAAGCTATATTGTGTTTAATTTACGGAGATCGTAACCCAGAGGTGCATCAGTCATCTAAATGCTTGACTTCGCTAGAAATAGGAAAAAAAAAATTATTGAGGTCCCGAATTTAGTTCCTTTATTAGTTTGTCAGTTAGCTGTTTGGCTGAAAGTTTTACAGTCATCTTTTGCAACACATTGACAAAGCTATAAAGAGAGACGACAGCATTTCAAAAATCGTCCTTCCTACTTAAGTTCCTTGCATGGCAACAGTTGGGTTTCTAAGTTTATATTTAATTTATTCTCGTATGTATTCTAAACTATTGATCTCGCAAGAAAAGTCGTTCAAAATAATATTTAATCACATCGCCAGAAAAATTAGTATTTTTGTTGACTGCTTTTGTGTTTGTGAGTGTGCTACGATCATTTTCACTGCTGTACGAGAACTAACTGATCGGAACCTACAGCTTGAAATCAAATTTGAAAAGATACAAACACACACGTTAAACGTGGGACTCGAAACAACTGACTCTAGTTAGAGAGAGAGAGAGAAATTCGTTTGATATCTTCTGTAGTGAATTTTGTTTAAATCAATAAAAAAATTTATCTCGTTGATTTTACTTAAATCAAAGAAAGAGAATCTTGTGTCTAGTTTCTTCTTTTTGTATAATTCATGTTCTCTAGAATTCTTGACACTATATGTATGAACTTCGACGTTTCTTCAATACTGCAAATTCGGATTTTGTGAATGATATACATTTTTACATAGCAAAATGTGCTGTTTGAGGCATCTTACTGAAAATAGTCATTGTCTTCAGCAAAACTCCGAATTCTTAACGAAAGAAACTGTGAGACAGAATGTTTGAAATTTAAAAATAGTGGATTTGAACTAAGATTAAAACTACCTTAGTTCAAATCAAAAGCGAAATCAAGGCACTGATTTCGCTTTAATGCTATTAGCTTCTACAATCTCAAAAATGTGACGAAATTTCTATTTCTGAAAACATATTATCAGGTAATAAATACCAGTATTCCGTACTATTCAATGATTTTTAGTCCTTACTCCTATTAACTAGTTTAATTCACCGACACTTATGTACGGAAATTCCCCCCCCCTCCCCCCCCCTAACTAACTAACTAACTAACTAACTAAATGCCCATATTTTTTTCTGAATTTGAAATTAATTCAACTTATTTGCCAATAATGGAAAATTGCTATTCTTTTTTGCAGGACGAACTATTTACTAGAATTCGTGCTCGAAGAGATTCTGATGACGATGGCATTGGAATGCAGAATAGTCCGTACTCTAGTCCCACGACTGTAGATATACTTAATCAAGGTTTCAAGGTAAATAGTTGTTTTCCCGTGAACAGCTCATGCATTACGATTAAATTAACGTGGGAGCAGCAAGTTTCCTTTAATAATGAAGCATCTTTAAATGTACATGTTGCTAAAATGGCATTCCACCACTCCAATTTTTGAAACGCAGATATAAATCGACCGTACTGGTGGAGGTAGAAAATAATATGTTGAAATTCTTCACATTAGTCATGAGGGGTATATCTTGAGACCACTTGAAAGAAGTTGATGTTGGTCAAGTTCAATGTTCAAGGCTCTCTAACCTTGATAGGGGACGTATTCTTCT
Organism: Dolomedes plantarius; assembly: GCA_907164885.2. Taxonomy (NCBI): domain Eukaryota; kingdom Metazoa; phylum Arthropoda; class Arachnida; order Araneae; family Dolomedidae; genus Dolomedes; species Dolomedes plantarius. Next base: position 60,590,150 of record OU015494.1, on the reverse strand, counting down.
TTCCTTCAACTTCTTACACTCCTAATCGATCAGTTAACATTACAGATACGCGTTTATAAAAACTCTTCTCTCAAAACACATTTCATTCAGATGAATAGTCATAACTGAATAGTCGTACATCATCATTCTCAGATCCCTATTGAAGGATTTAAATTTTCGCTCGTCTATTTAGAAAAGAAAGAGTAATCATCGAAGATCCGAATCCCCATTGTTAGTATTTAGGTCACCCAAAGCTGTTAGAAAGTACTTTTGTAAAAAATACGATCATTAATTACTTTAACAACACATGCTTCTTCCGTGAAAACCTGAAAACACTTGGTCACAAACTCTTCCAAAATTCCTTCACTTTTCTCGGACTACTGTATTTTTCTCTGCGGTTGAACACTTTTAGCTCCTACCGCTTGAAACTGTGCGTAATGTTAGACTTAAGTCATTTCTCTCAATTAGCCTTCATATACTTTTTACCTCTAGTCTTTTGAAGTTTCAGATCTTACAATTATCTGCTATTGAGAATATATTATTCGCGAACTCAATTGTCTTACAATATCGTTGAGAAATCAACAGGAAGACTAAATGTACAAATGAAATAGAGCAGTACTCGAATTTTGTTATGTTCTTGCCCCTTACGATTTATCCTAAGAAGAGTTGTAGTCCTAAGAGGCAGTAACAGAAACTGTTTAGGAATTAATACCTTATTTCATCACATTCCGGGTAGTTCGTTTCATAACTTTTTACCCTCAAAATGTAGATATAGGAGACTTAAAAAAGTATCATATTAAGAAATTCCTAACGAAGTAACAAAGAGTGTCAATGATAGTAAGGGGGCGAGGTAAGGAAAATGGTGAAATACAAATAGCTTGCGATATGTATTTGAATAACAGATACTTATAGTAGTTGTTAACTTATATATACTTGTGAATATATTTCAAACGAAATGTCGGAATGGTACGAAACTGAATGTGCTTGTTTATGTTTAATAAGGAAATGGATGTACAGTAGCAGATTAAAAAAAAAGAGAGAAAATAATTTAATTTTGTAATTATTCGTTTTCTTAAAAAAATTACAAAAACGTGATTTTCTCCCCCCTGAAACATAACCAAAAATTGTAGTCCGCGGGCCGCATTCGGCCCGCTACAAATTTTTTTGGGGCCCTCCAAAACAATTTATGGGGTACATTTGTCTCATTAAACTGTTTCCGAAATTAAATGTGTTTGCATTTAAAGACGATATGAAATTAGAACAATAAATAAATTGAATAAAACTTCCAATTTTTTTATTTAATTTATATTTATTGATTTTTATGATACAATTTATACCTTTTCTGAAATGTAAAGTTAACTAATAAAAGTAAAAATTTTGAAAGGTGCGGCCCTCCGCTAACCTCCACTTTCACAAAGTGGCCCCCGAGCCAAAACAATTGCCCACCCCTTCCCTGGGGCATTCCACGCATGTGCTTAGGAATTCATATCCATACATAGTGAAGGCTCCCTGCATTCCCTGGATATCCTGACTTTGAAGAAAATCATCGACTAGATGGCATCAGCGAGGACATTCGTTATCTTCTGGGAATAAGAAATGGGGACACACGGCACCTCGGAAGACTGAACATAAGGCATCACTACGTCTCTCTCGTCTTTGTTCTAGTCCCCGTTATAGTGTATCTGTCAATGCGGCGGAGCTATGTGCCCCCATATAAAACTATGTTTGTCCATAAAAACCACCACATCAGAAGTGGTCCTTTTCCGTGATCATAGAGGGGTGGTAACGTGTTCCCCGTTATTCGCGTTCCCGTGATGCGATTGGAATCAGTCTGCATACACATTTGTCGGAGAAGAGCACATTGCCCCCACTGATTTACAACTGAATTTCTTTTTTTTCTTTTTTCTTTCTTTAATACACTGTAAACGTCGTACACGCCTGTACGCAGAAGTAGCTTGACATAAACTGTTGTTCGTCAGGCATACAGGTCAGTTTTCCCGAACCTCCTGTAAACAGTTTATCTGAATACAGTAACCTCTGAGGCGGCTGTGAACTCTTAGACTCGTCTTGCAGACATTGTCCCGTGGCCTCGTACTCTTGATGCCAGATACCGGTCCTGATGAATGGTTGTAACTCTTCACGACGTTGTACTGTTCAAGGTTGCACGCTGTTGTGCATTTAACCATTATCAGTCCTTACTTAACAATGACAACTCCACTTTTCTCGAGGTTTACTCGAAGCCAAAATAAGACAACATTCTCTGGTCAGTTGTACAAGTATTTATGGGGTTGCGATACGCGTATCTTTGCGCATACATCGACAACTGATAAAATTTGCATCTACATAGCGATTAATATAAGTGTAAGGGTAATGTGCATGTACATTTTTTATGTTCGCTTTGCATCTACCTTTTTCTTTTCGGTGTTTTACGAATTCTTATTATCTATTGGACATTAGTATGTATAAATATGTCACAATGATCCATAATATAAGGGGTTTTATTGTTCGTTTAGGAAAAATTGCCTAAATCTCAAACTACCTGCAGTGCTGGAAGCTTGATAAGCATGGGCAGCTCAGAAAATGATGAAGTTAGTATAAAATTATATATGGTATCTATTTGAGATCGTTTTAATATTTTCGATACTAATGTATTTTCTTGCTTTTAGGATTCAACAGGACAATCTTCTGGGCACTCATCCAGAATGTCTTTGATAGATCGACGATCCCTGGATTCAGGTAACTATAAGCATGAATATTCAAGAAGTTTAAATTAATAATTTTTTATGCATTCAGGGCATTAAACTTAGAATTATGCAGTTGAAAACTCTCAAACAAACTGTTTCATTTGTTTTAGTCATATACTAAATGCTTTTACCGAAACTTATAATTTCGTTCTTTGTTTACGAGGCCCTTTAATAATATATTTGTCTGTCATACTACTATGTTTGGTACTTTTTACAAAGGAATAGTACTTTGGTACTTTTTACAAAGTAGAATTACAAAGGTGTGTTCAGTGTTCACACTGAAATAATTTTCTATGTATTGGTCTATATTATTAACTGCAAAATTTTTATTTATTTAAAAGGATTTAGAGCGAAAGTAATAACTCATATTTGAGTAAACTGCAGTGGTGCTTGATATTTTATCAAGCACCAAAGACACGACAGGAAGTAACTTAGTTGTTTTCTTCCTCTCCTTTTTCTCCTCTCTGAACGCAAGAAAAAAATTCCTGTAGAGTGACAATTTGTAAAGCTTATGCCTCAAAAAATATTTAGATGTAACGTCTGATTTTCCCAAATTTATGCAATTATTCGCAAATATTTACTGATTAAGATGGATATCTATAAATGCTCAATTAATATTATTAATTTTAGAAGTTTCTATGTCCATTAAACGTTCTGTTCTGTAAGATTAATTTGTTTATTTCTGCTTATTATTTATATTTCAAAAGAAGCAGATTCAGAAGTTGCCAATCCTGTTCCCTTGAATCATAATGCAGCTCACCATAAGATAGCTATTCGTCCGAAACGGACTTATGGATTACCCCGACGACGAATGAAACAGGTAAGCTGAAACGAAAAGCAGTACTTAGACACTTTTCTACCTTTTCCTTAGTTAATACACTAGTTTACGGGACTAAAATGTAAGTCCTTGTCTCTAAGCTCTGAATTTGAATACCCCGAGATGTTAGTGACGACTTGCTTAGAGTTTTATTAGTGAAGGCTTGCTTAGGGCTTGCTTAGAGATGTTGGTGAAAGCTCTAAGCAAGCCTTCACTAACATCTTGAAGTTCAAATCTCGAAGCTCTCAAATCTTGAGCTCTGAAACCAGAAAAACTGGTTCACAATGATTCCGTAACTCAAAAATTTAGAGCGAAATTTTTATAAAATGGGAGTCAATTCTAAAAGTTTTTGAATGAATGCCCTCTTACATAGTTTTTAAATGTTAGAATATGTTTCTGTCATCAGTGTATTTCTTTGTTCTATTTACAACAATTTAAAATAGGATACGATTGTTATTTTATGTAAATAATAAACAACTTTTATTTAAGTGTCATGGGTGATATGCAAATGAAGGAGATATATTTAATCATAACCATTGTAAAGAAGTGCGTTCATTTAAGAGATAAATATAAAAACTGCTTCTTAACAAATACATTAATGCTGTTGCTATGTTGTTTATATTTACATCCTAGGCATTCAAGCAAGTGTTTTCTAAACAATGATCAACGTGCTATTGAGTGATTTATAAATATTTCTCGTTTGTTTTGCTTTCATTATAAACACGAATATTCAATTTTAGGGAGTAACGAATAATGTGTATAATTTTGCATAAATCTCTGATTAATAATTCTCTCTCCTAAAGGTTGCTGCTACTAAAGTAACATCCTTGCCTTCGACTCCTGAAGTAACTGAGGATTTGAGTAAATGCTTACAACAACTTGAAGTCACAGAAATAATCAAATCGACTACTGGTAATAAAATAAGCTTTGTTTCTGATCTACTTCCATAATATAATAAATCGTAAAAGATTGTTTACATGTCTAAATGCTAAAACTTTAAAAAAATTCATAGTGTTTGAAATATATTGGACTTTTTCGTCAGATGCCATTAATGTTTGTTTTTGCTGACACATCTTCTTTTATGTTTCAGAGTTCTCAATTATGTCAGAGAAAGAAATTATTTCTGGTTCAGTGTCATCTTCAGAGAAACATACATCTTCCCATTCATCAACGATTTCCTACAGCGAAATTTTGCAGTTCACTTCTGAAATTCAACACACGAAGGAAAAAGCATTTTGTGATTCGTCAATCTCGACGAAAATTGATAGTGATGAGGATCTGAAGTGGAATTCATTTCACTCTGATTTGAAACAAGAATCTGCTTCGTCAGCCGCAGACGATATGAAGGCTAACAGTGAGCGCAACATTGATGAAAATGTGACTGACATCATACATAAAACTTCAAATATACTCAGCGATTGCAAGCAAAGTTTAGCTAGTAAAAATAATGAAAGTGAAATAGAAAGCTACAAACTTATAAAAAGTGCTATGCAAGAAAAACCTAAATGTGATTCGATGTTCCAAGAATATTTGATGAATACCGCTGAGTCCTCAATTAGTGTTTCTTCTCTGGTTAAGAATATCGAAAAGTCAGATTCATTTAAGAGTACTGACAAGAGTCGAAAGTCACTTGAAGATACAAAACTCAATGTAGAGAAGCATTCTGAACATCCCGAATCCCCCTTAGAAAGTAAACGCATTAAAGAATTTGACAGTGAAAGTGATTTAAAGAATGTAGAAGAATCAAGATCTCGCTCGATGCTGGGTATCCAAAATATTGTAGAAGAATTTTCAGAATCTATTAGTTTAGGTGCATCTCAAGATTTAAAAATGGCATCACCAGCTGATTGTGTAAATGAAATATTCAAAAGAAGCTCTGTTTCAGAAAAATTGGACATTGAAAGCGAATTTGTACTAAAACCCTTCAAAAAGGACAGAAGATTTTCGGGAGAAAATGATTCACCCTACGCAGACGCTATACCTGAGAAACAGAAAGACAGCTCATTAGTTTCTTCTGTTTATCTTGAAGAAGAAAGTATTATGAGTAATAAATCCTTATCTGTTGGTATAGAAGAAAGTCGGATATTTGTGTCACATCATACTTCTTTTAGTGATGATCTCAAAGATATTCTAGTCACTGAGGCTCATAATTATGCAGCAGTAGAAGAAAAATCTGAGATATCCATCCAGTCAGTGGAAGATGCTATTTCCAGTAAGGAGAAAGACACATGTGATCCATATATAAGTTCAGTGGGAATATCGTCATTTAGTGCTTCTGAACATGATGTTACTTATAGCTCTTCATCATCTGCTCTTAGTGATAAAAGAATGGCAGAAGATAAAATTACAATATCTATCAACTCAAACCCTGATATCTTGGAATCCAGTTTAATTTCACCACAAAAAGATGACGGTGTATCTCGGACTTCGATGCAGAAAAGTTCTGTATCAGCAACAGAAGCTGGTATTAATCAGAAAGTATCAGAAAAACAACTTAAATCAGCACATAAATCTCATCTACCAGACATCAGTTCAAATCTGGTATCTGCCAAGAACGCGAATTCTCAGAAACGAGTGTCAGTAGAAATAGTTCCCTTCAGTCAAAGAATGAAAGAACGAAAATATCAACCAATCTCTTTTGCAAACAAAGAATGTTCCTCAGAAAATAAGAAAAATTCAAGTGCCCAGGTTGAAAGAAAACTTTCGGATAGAAAAATTACGACTAAAAATAAAGACTTGGATAAAGCTAACAACAGACATTCATTTTCTGGTACTATCACCTCTGATAGCAAAAAAGATGGAGATTTCATAAGTGGTAAAAAGAAATAAGAACGAAAAAGTGCAGTATCCTGTACAAATACGCATTCACAAATCAAGCCCTAAACCTGATGTTAAGGATAAAAATATTACTACTACTAATACTTCCTCGGAATTCAAAAATTCGAGCAAAGAAGCTTCAACAGATATTAAATTTCATATGCATTCATCCAAAGTATCACAAAATGAAGTTAAACTTTTGAAAGAGGAAAGCAAAAATATAGAGAGTACGCCGAAATGGGAAATAAAGATACAACCAGCTGCATCCCATACCTCTGTTTCTCAAACGAGCAGTTCTGAAGAAACTAATTCATCAACACTATCACAAAGGAATTTCATTCTCAAAAGTGAGTCTTTCAAATCACAGGAAAGCAAAGATACCACTGCAGATTTAGAATCTTCTGCTACTAAATCTCAAGACGGCACCTGGAAATCATCAAAGGACTCTCCTGTTCTTTCTGATGATCCTGAACCCGAGTTACTAAGAGTTTTTGCCAGACGCTCTATTAAACAGAAACACTGTGATAAAAGCAAACCTGATGAAGTAGAAAAGAATTCAGATACTATGTCTCAAGATTCAGTCGTTGAAATAGCTGAGAAAAATAAAGATATGATTAGCATTTCTCTAAATAGCACTGTTATAAAAATTTCTGAAAATTCAAAACCACATATCACTAAACCAGACCTAAAGAAAAAGTCTAAATCCTTTTGCGAAAAGGAGAAAGTAGTTCCTCGATCCGTATCCCCATTAAAAGAAATGAACTTAATTCAGCGAGATTCTCTAACTCGACCCTCAGCCGATTCCTTAGTTTCTAGTGAAAATTTACATCCAAGGCAGAGAACAGTGCACCCTGAAGACGCACCTCTTACTTTACCTCCAGAAAGTGAGAAGAAAACTACTACTAGAAGCGCTCAAAATGAAAGCATTGCTGAAAATACCCTTTCCTCAAAGGAAGAACAGTCACATAGATCATGTTCTATATCAACACCTCCCCCCAGCACATCAATAAATGGAAGCCTTTCCAACATAGGTATGGTGAAAGAAAATCAAGATGTGATAGCTGGAAAAGAGGCGCATACTCCTGCTTGGCTGCAGTTAGCTCAGCAGCGTCGTGAATTAAGAGAACAACGTGAAAGGCTTTTACTGGGTGGTTCTCCAAATTCATTTATGGATGTAAGTGAATCTGCTGATTTAAATTTTTTTGAAAAAATAAAACATAGAAAAATAATAGGTAGAAAATCGTACAGTTATCAATCGAAATCACTTTCTATCATTTTTCTAACTTTAGAATATGAACACATACTAGAAACATATTGCTTATATCATCTCGCCAACTTATAATACCTTATTAATCCTGTTATTATTTCAAATTCAATTTTTTTAAAATCACTTATGTAAAAACCACTTTACAAAATACTTTGATTGATCAAACTCTAAAATAATAATCGGGACTGCGCTAATCAAATATTCAATACTGTTACTGCAAATTCTCCTAAAAGAGTAAAAATTTGTTACTTGACACCATCATTGAGGATTTATTGAAAAACAATGATTAAGTTATCATTTATTAATGTTACTGATCATACTTTAAACAAAAATAAAATTTCTTAAAAAATCGTATGTTCTTTCATAAGAGCAGCAGCTAGATATGTAAAATTCAACCACCTAGACTCAACTGTATCTATAATATAAACTTGAACAGCTATTATGAAGAGGAAAAAGGATTTCTAATCACATCGAATATTTTTAAGACCTCATTTTGTTACAGTGGGATAAAAGTATGTATTGTGGTGCATGTTTATAAAAGTTGAAAATAGGTGAATTCATTGAGGGAAAAAAACTTAGTCCTTTTTATGGAGATTAAAAAGCGATGAATACCCCATATGGCTACCCAAATTTTACCCCTTTAGGTTGGTGTTTTCTATCCTCTACCCCTAGCTTTGGCAATTAATTACCTCAAAAGGAACAGCTAAAATCGGCTTACACATCAATTCTCCAGAGGTACAGTACTGTATACCTGTTTCGCTCAGCATGAAGGATTTGATGACGAATTTTTCGCTATAAATACTAAATTACCCAGCTAAGAAGTAAAATGAATTTTTTGTAAAACCTTCTCACTTTTCTAGCAGTATATTTCTATTGTATATATCATGATGGAACGTTTTAATGAAATCTTTAAAAGTATTTATTTTTGTTTTGCATTCTTAGGACCAGTAATGATGATATTCTTTTCTGTTATCTATTAAATAATTAATTAATCATTGAAGTGTAATTTGTTTTAGTTTCTTAAACAATTAATCCTATTTCGTTTTTCTTTTTAGGCTTCCAGTAAGCCATCTCGATCATCTAAAGTTTGGGATATGGTGAACAATTTTCAAAAGCTGCAAATGACTTAAAATGAAAACTGATTTTTTTATTTTGTCCTACAATTTGTTGCTAAACAAGCTCAGTTATGTAAAATTGTACAGTTGCAACTAACTGCAGCTTCTGACTTTAAGTGTTATGTGTTTTTTGCAATTTAATACTTTGTAAATGTATATGAATAATGAAGAACTACATGTAAAGTTTTTGTCTTACGAGTATTATATTGTTTTAATATCTACATGTATGCTAAGGCTTAACCTGTGAGATCATGAAAACATGCAAAAATGGTTAAGAATGTTTTTTATAGGAAAATTAGAAAAAATATGAAAAATAAACCGAAATAAAAGTGCATTACTAAATATGCTTTTTGATATGATAGAAATCTTTGAAAGCTTTGCATATATATCCAGTTTTGTATATGTGAAATGTTAATTTTTAAAAATAATTTTTAAGATCCTATTGATTGCAATTATTGTGTATTCCCTTGAAATTGTGTAATGATAAACAAAATTCATTTTTTAGACCAAATGATTGGTAAATGATTTATAAAAACTATGTGCAGAAAATTTGATTCATTAATTTCATTCCAAGAACAAAAATATTGTTCATTAGCTCTTTATAAATTTGTACTTGTCATGAAAAGATATCATGGCTTTTCATTGTTCTTTTTCATAAGTTTTATTTTTTATACTCAGATATTACGACATTAATACACTGTACTGGTTAAGTTTTATTCCTTTGTTTCAAAAATTTAGATTAGAATTAGCATTTTCTAAACAAGTGCATTAATATACTGCATTTTTAAAATAAACAAATAAGCTTTTTCTTCTCCAAATTTTTAAATCATTAGGCCAAAAATGCAAATCAGGTTGAATATCTAATTTTGTAAATAGTTACTTAACTCAGAATTAGGAAATTTTCAAAGAATGGGGAAAAATGCATGGTTTAAAAATTAACTTTTTGAAATATCATAATTAGTTCATGGATGATAAAAAAAAGTCGGTATTTCTTCAAATCTTTTCAAAATTTTAGATATTTATAACATATTGGATGCCTTTGAAGTTAGTGAATTTTTGTTGTAGGAGAAAAATCTTATTTTATGTAATTATCTATATCTAACAACCTGTGTGTTGTAGATAATTGTTAACATTTATTTTTATAAACATTTTGCAGGTTATGCCTTGAATGTGGGTCCATCATACTTTGTCTAGCTAATCATTGTGTACATAAAATACTGCACTAAAAAATTCTTAATATAAAATGTCACCTTTATAGCTATATGTATCCTCAGAGGATATTTTAGTAATTTCATAAATTAGCATTTTCTCTATAGATTGATAAAGAAGGATTGTTAAGGCACATCTCATATGAGAAAGAGGTATCTTTTATAAAATTATGCTTTTGTGTATGCTATTATTTTTTCTGAATATATTTGATTGTATTTAATTTCATATTTTTATACAATTATGAGGTGATATTTCTGTAACAGAGGATTTTTATATTTAGCTTGACTATCAGAATCAATTCTTTTTCTAGTGATTATTTGAAAATGCCAAAAAGTTTATCATGCAATATTCAGGCTTTTAACTGCATTGATTAATATTTTATTATGTATTAATATGTCTATGTGTGTAAATTTTAAGTGAAATTTTCTTTTAAAATGTTTATGTTGAGTGTGAGAATTAATTCCATTTCTTTGTTAATTTGGACAGCTTTGCTTTAGATGTTTATGGATGTAGTAGTTCAATTGTAAATTCCTTTTACTCATTGAATTCGGTTCTTTAAATTGTGTGGCCATGATCTTATGAGTCAGAAAATTTAAATTTCATAAAAATAAAAATACTTGTATCATTATTCACTTTTCTTCATTTATTTATATGACTTCCTAGCTTTGATTTCCAATGATAGCAAGTTTTACATCTAATTTCTTTTTGTTGTTGTTATTAAAATAGAGGTTTAAATTTCATTTAATAACAGAAAGACAAAAACCGATTAAAAATATTTTTCTCTAAGTTAGTTTTCTTTTTCTGGTGTAACTCCAATGATGTGCCTTTCATGACTATGCATTAGTCAGTAGAGAAAAGAAAGAGTTCTGCCTGCTTTCTTGTACTAAGTGAATAACAAATATATTTTTCACACACAAAAATGAAGACGTAATATTGTCTATGTTGGATTTTATTGTACTGATTGATTTTTGTGAGCTTATTTCTATAGACTGTACAATTTGTTTTTGAAAACAGTGTCCAATATTAAAGTAATATTATTAAATGTGAGTACTTTTATGTATAAGTGGTTCCTTGTAGTTTTCTTTAATCAAACTTACATAAAAAAACCGTAGATGGGAAATGCAAGAAGTGAATTCTTAAGATTTAATAATTTGAGTTGCTCTTGTGCATTCATGCATATTCAAACAAACAATTTCGTGGACAGCAAGAAGTGTATAATTCTATCAGGGTCAAATAAAGTTTGTCAAGATTGGACAGCAATATTAAGAATTTTAAGATATTAAGCACTGATATCTTCTCAGACTTTATACTACCTTTATTCCTAAGCTTACACTCCTCTATCTGATTTATTTTTCAGTTCAGTTCTTTGTATATTTAGGTATAAAATTGCATCGAGGGAACAAATAGAATGTCTCAGAAAACTGTTGTTTTCCATAGAGGAATTAATTCCTGGAATATTGAACCGTTTCCTTTCATTTCATAACTGCATAAACCGAAGCTGGTAAGAATTTTTATATTCAATGTTTTCAGTGATTCTTCGCAATTTGGTTATTATCTTTATACTCACCGAAGACAGAACTTGCAGGTATTTCAATCCTAGTCTTTTCTTTCAAGTTTCTCTTTAATCTAAAGAATTCAACCACAAATATTTTCCACTCAACAGCGATTGGATCCCTCATTAAACCGTTTGCTTATGATGAATATATTTAATTAAATGTTGTACACTTAGCTACTTTAAATCATTTATATTTTTGTTTATATTCACCAACGCAGTAAATTTTTTTGTGGTTATTACTTTGTGGCACAAACTAAAGCATTCTTAATAGACTCAAAATAATAATCTCTGAACTGTTAGAAGCTGCAACAGTACCCTGAGATCCTCTTACAGTCGAGAAATCTTGGAGACAGTGAATTTCAAACCCGGATTTGAATGCAAAATAAATTAATGCAAAATTAAGCTTTCCGAGATTTATCTTTAATCATACCTTTCTAAAAACTACTTAAAATATTATTTACTCTCGAAAAACCTTTGATTGGTACTTTCTACTTCAAAACCCCACAGACACTGAGGCTCATTTCATCATCTTTACTTAACTACAGACTTTTACTACATCTCCAACGTACTAAGTATCTTTGGAGTCTAGGTTTCGCCTTTGTTATGGGCTCCCCAGCAAGGCATAACCGACGAGTACGCTGAAGGGATAGGAATTCCAAATGCGAAAGTTCTTTCAATTTTTACTAGTTACTAACAAAGTGGAGTCATTCAGGCCACTTTAGAAAAAATTATCGTCTATTGTTGGAATTCCTTTCCCTTAGGCGTACTGCATGACTGAGGAGCCCATAACAAATACAAAATCTATGTCCGTCCGAGGCTACCTGGTGCACTGGAGATGCAAATTTTTACAATTTGCACCGCTTAACAGGGCGTGCTCTATACATTTTGGCGTTTAAATTACAGAATATAACCGTATACAAAATGGCATTTGTTTTACTCTTAATTATTATTTAAAGCTGTTAATTTTCCTTTTTTTCAAAAGGATTTTCCCCGGTTTTATCGCATGTACGAGCATATGCACTTAAAAATGTTCTAGAAACTGACTATTTCTAGAATTATATTAGCTGTCAAAGAGTAATGATACTCTAATAAAATGATTTAACACAAGAATATATTTCATCAGTTAATGATTCCAAAGATCTTAAGAAGTCAAAAAGATGTCTAGAATCGAGATAGCAAATAAGGAGCCTTCCTTAACATTGTCAATTACGAGGAATATGTGAACATTATAATGCTCGCAGAAAAACCGTTTCCTGAGAAAGAGTACTTCGAGAAACCAGTACTCTCCACAGGCATGTTTCAGATCATTTTGATGTTGCTCATATTAGGATATATCAGGTTGGCAACCGCAACTCTCCGAAACATAAGCCCTTACTTACCTCTGTCACAACTGCTAGTCTGTTAAAGCCATCCTCACTAAAGTTTAATATAAATTCAATGTGAACAACAACTGATTGTGGTTCATGCATCAGTATTTCAGCTGTTTGTTACCTAAAATATTTCCTAACAGTTACAATCTGCAAATTTGTGGAACACGTTGATACCTAGGTTCACTGAATGTTTCCGAACTTCATCCTCGTTTTAACTAATTGGTAAATGAATAACAGTGTTTTTAGTGGTAAGAAATTTCGATTATTTTTTCTTATGATAAAGCTGTCTTTGAAGCAGGAAAACATCTGTTAAGAAACCAATACATGTGTCGTGTAGCCACTACGTCTAAACTTATTTATTTATTTGGGCGTGATTTAATTGGGGTAGTACATTTATTTATTTTATATAAAATGGGTAGTTGGGCGCGTTGTGTTCTGATATTTATTTTTAACCCAAAGCTCAAGACGTATTATGGCTAACGAACAGAGTGACAAAACCTAAACTCCTAAAAACTAGTAGATAACTTTTATCAGATCCACTGTAAGAATAAAGATGACTGACACCAATTTTATCTTTACAAAAAAAAAAAAAACTAATTTATTTACAACATCGTCTAACTACAAGATCACATAAAGAAACAAAATTAACTAAATCTTAATATTCAAACTATTCATATCAAAAAGTCCCTCATTATTTCTTCTAAAATCAAAATCTAAAACACGTACTTCAATATTTAAACTATACCTTTACGATTCAGGGAGCATAAGATTATTTATTCTACCGAAGACATTAAAATCCATCCTAAAGCTAAACTCTCAAAAACACACGCCACGATTCCGCACTACAACACTTAAATTCAAGGTTGGGTCTAAACGATACAAAATGATATAAAACTCACTCAATTTGATGCTAACCGCACGGGATACGGGCGTCGATGCAACCATCGGGCATGGGGGCTCCCTTTACTCTGCGGGACGACTCAAAAACAGGACTCCAAAAACTCGAAGCAAAATGCTTCATACTTCCTCTCTATCTGCTTTCTAGGTGAGGGCAGCAACCATGATCGAAAACCGGAACATGAAGCCAGGAAACCGTGAAGACTCAAACAGGACTCCAAATGCTCTCCACAGTTTAATTTATTTGTTTGTGAAGGCAGCAATCATTTATCTCACCGGAACAACCCTCGGGAAACCTCAACTTAAATCATCTACAGTTGAAAAACCACCCTTCATCACCCGCGATGCCTAAGCACCCGGGAGAAGGGAAACCGGACTGGCACGCAAAGTGAATATCTCGAAAAAACCTTAAGTCCTCAATTTATTCATTTTCTTCATAACGCCGTCCACGCCTCTTTAAAACACCTACAACCATTCACGAAAGCCCCAAAGACTCCACCATTCAGCTTCACTTTAACATTTATTGGATAACTTCTCCAAAAATCACGCCCTACAAAATGTCATCGCGGACCACACACTTCAACATCACATGCTCTTTACCGCAGACCCCACGCAACGATCTCATAAAATTTGCTCACAATAGTCATTATCGTATAAAGTCAAAAAAGGCGCCAGACGCAAATTTTCGTCTATGACAACCAATACCCCCTACAGCGTCTAGGCCAATTACACACGCTTTCCCACAAAGACCGCGCTTCCTAACTAACATCAAAGAACATCAAAAGGCGGCTTTCTAATTACTTACAAACATGTGATGGAGAGCCTTCGAAAAACCTTAGCTTACTTGCAAAATAAAATACATTTTTCTTTAAAATCGAAGGCGCTTCATCACAACATGCTTGGCAAACAGAACGAAATCAGAAGATAACTTTTCGCATTTACGAAGAAAGGTAAAAAGCAAAACTAGCTTTCAGGGTTCGTTTTGCAGCGAAGAATGTGTTTCGGACCTATATATCTTGGCGGATTCAGACAGCGATGAGATGTAAACGAAATTATCTTTTCTACATCTCCACCGTACTTCTCTTTCCTGCACTCCAGTCTTCTGTACATCATTACCCCATCCACCGACGATTCAGCTAACACATATCATTCCTGGCGCCAGCTTCCTCTTTCAGCCTTTTGTCCCTATTCTGCTAAATGAAAGTGTCATTGTACACATACATAATTCCTACTTTACATGGGTTGTTTATTAATGTTATCATCCCTAATTTGACTGTATGTAATGTGTATGTTAACACTCGTCTTGCTAAAGGTTTCATAAGAACACTTTACTAGCTTTGAGGACATCGACTGGAAGGCTACATAGGCTATTTCACAGGACACAGGATCTTCCTAGCTGCCCAGGACAGTCAGCTGATTATAGGGTTGCTTAAAATTTCTTGGAACAAAGGCTGATGGGGTTTGCATTCTATTGCAAGGCTAGCAAATATAGGCTGAATATTGTGAGACGCCATCATTGCTTGCACTCTGTTGGGTGAGAACCGACGTTCTGGATTTTGTACCAGATATGTGGATCATGTTCGAAAAGATCTCACTTACGTAAAACTATCAGTCCCATTGGAGGATTTTCCTGTTTACCAAGATTCGTATCTCACTGATGATCAAGTTCTAGAAAAAGTTTGTGATACCTGTGCACCAGAGGAATTTTATGTACAATAAAGCTAAGGTCTAAGTCATCAAAAAGCGGAAAAGAATACAATGACAGATTAAAAAGGCAGGCATTATTTTAGAGAATAGGTGATAATGAATAGCGGAAGCACCTGTTTCGGAACCTCTATAGAATGAGAGGAATAGATAGATTCGCTAAGTGCGCAGGACACAACTCCCCATCTATTTCACGGGAAATCTTTTCTTTTTTTAAGTTGCTTGAAAGAAGTGCCCTTTTCTCTAAAAAAATGAAATATGGGTATTTAGATAAAAACGGAAGAAAAAAAATTTCAGCTGAAAAATCTTATTGATGTATCCTTTAAAAAAAAAAAAATCTTCCTCACTTTTTTTTTCCTTTCTGAAATAATGTCTAACTTTTTGCTCTCTCACTGTATTCATGGCTTTCATTTTCTTAAATATCTTTTCTTATTTTTGTTGACTTAGAAATTAGCTTCACTTGTACGTAAAATTTATTTAATGTTCCTTACAAACATAATTTCAAAATTACTAGACATTATATATGAATAAGATACGCAATATATTGTAAATAGCTGTTCTGAAGATAACTTTTAAAAAAAGGCTAGGTTTTTATTATTATTATTATTATTATTATATTTCAAACAGGTATACAGAGTAGTAAATTTGCATCAATCTGCGCCTTTTCCTAGGCTTTCTAGGTTATTTAGGAAAGGGCCAGTTTTCAGAGAATTTGTAGAAAACACGCTGGCATAGAGTTCCAGTTCAGCTAGTAAATGCTAGAGAACTGTAATGTGTTTTATAGGAAAACCTTTTTCTATTCTCACCGAAGTTTATAACTTTGCATTGATGTATTGTGCTCTATTGATTGTAAAAACAATATCTGCTTCCAAGTACACTGCTGGCCACCCAAATTGCAACACCAAGAAAGACAAGAGATGTCACAACAAAATTTATTTTGTAGATAACATGTTGACCAAGTATCAAATGATTAAGAATTGATTAAGATTATAGACTTCTGTGAAGTGTGGTTCCTGCCAAAATCAGTAGCCAGAGTAGCCGCCATTGTTGGAGATCACCGCTGCCACACGTCTCGGCATTGATTCAAAGAGACTTTGGATGAGTTCTTGGGGTACAGCAGACCAAGCAGCTTCCACACGTTGCCAAAGTTGATCTGCTGTGGCAGCTGGGGATGGAATCTGGGTCAATCGTAGAGCAACCATGGACCACATGTTTTCTATCGGCGAAAGATCCGGAGAGCGATGCGGCCAGGGAAGCAATTCAATCTGGCGATTGACGAAGAACCGTTGGACAATGCGTGCCACGTGTGGTCGCGCATTATCCTGTTGAAATATGGCTGTGGGCAAGCCCTGAAGGTAAGGAAGGACAACTGGCTCCAACACCTCGGAGATGTAGCGCTGGCTGTTTAAAGTACCGGCAATGCGTACTAGAGGTGTGCGAGAGTGATATCCAATACCGCCCCATACCATAATACCCGGTGCAGGACCAGTGTGGTGGTGCATAACGCAGCTGTTCAGCATCCTCTCTTCACGGTGTCTCCAGACTCGAATGCGACCATCGTGGTGTTGCAGACAGAAGCGTGACTCGTCAGTAAAGACAATTTCATTCCTTTCTGTTGTCCACATCCTTCTGTCATCGCACCATTGGCGGCGGAGACGTCTGTGGTTCTGCGTCAAGGGTAGACAAAGCAATGGACGTCTTGCGGACAGACCACTCTGCTGTAAACGGCGTCGAATGGTACGCGCAGACATTGGATGATGCGTTGCAGAATGCATGTGCTGTGCTATGGTTCGTGATGTGACTGAGCGATCCGTCACTGCCATGCGCACAATTTGCCTGTCATCACGTGAAGTGGTGCGCTGAGGTGGATGCGATCGAACACGCCGGTCCGTCGTACCCTCCTGCATCCAACGATTACATATCCGCATTACAGTTGTTTGGTTTCGTCCAACACGACTACCGATTTCCCTGAAAGATAATCCACAATCTCGGTAGGCCACTATCCTTCCTCTGTCGAACTCGGATACTTGATCAAAAGATGATCGCTGTTTTCGACGAGGCATAAATTGATCGTTTTTTTTTTAAAAAACCACAAGAAAAACACAATTGCCGAACTTGAAATCCTCGAAATCTCCAAGCCTTAAATAGCGCTTTGAAGTGGCGCCACAGGCGCGCGTGATGTGCGTCTGCGCTGAAATTCTAATGATTTGCATATCTCACCTCCGCTAATGCATGTTGTAAATTTCATGTTATTTGCATGTTTCCTTCAGGGTGTTGCATTTACAGTGGCCAGCAGTGTAAATATAAAGTTTAAAAAAAAATATTTTTGGTGGATTTCATTGCATAGTTGATAATTTAGATGTAAGATTGTTATTAATCATTTGATTTCAAAGCACTTTGTTACGCAAATATAATTTGAGGATTAAATTATTTATGAGACGATTACTACATTCGCCTCAACTTAAGTGGCTAATGTCATTACTGTTCTAAGAATATCGAGGAAAAACTTTTACTTTCCAAATAAAATCATAAGACAAATAAATTAAACGTGCTATTTCTCTATGCTTGTTTTTCTGATGGCTACCGCAAAATAACGAAACACTTTTTAAACTCTTAAACTCTTTATTATTTTCGCTGCAGGCTGGGATGACAGAAATTTGAGAGGGTCACAACCATAGTGAACCAAGTCCATCTAAACTAAATTGAAGAAATCAAGGTTTGAAGTTTTTTGTGTAACGTATGTGTAACGTTTTGTGTAACTAAGTTTTTTGTGAAAACGTATTAATCACTTGATTCACTATGGCAGTGAATAGAACATGTTTTTAAGTTACTCCGACATGAACTGTCTCCATTTTTAAAAATTACGGACTTTGTCCACTATGGTTGTGAGCCCCTCATTTGTCAATTGCTAACAAAGATTTACAGAAATTCCTCGTCTGAAATTTTTCCCCTCCAGGAAACTCGTCGACCATTCTGCATTGAAGGAGCCCATAATGAGAACGAAGCCTATGTCTATTGAGTAATAAAATTCTAAATGTTTGTATTTTTCTTTTGAAACTGAACTTAATTACAGCATTAAAGAGTACAGATAAATTGCATTCGGTAGCAGCATAATCAATGTAGCGCTGGAAGTTTAGTAACTTGAAACTTTATCTTTGAATTCACGTTTTACTTTTCAGGGAAGAGCAAAGATAACATACATTTTCGATTTAGTAGCGCGAAGTGTCGCAGCGTTTTCCTCCAGTCTGAGACGAGGAAACATTACAGCAGTTCCAATGGTGCAATCAAAATCATTTTCTAGGGGGATTCCGTTTATTGGGAAGGGGAGCGGTTAGTGAAAATGTACTTTAGAATTACCTTTCCCTAACGTTAGTCTTATTAGACTCTTATTTCGATGAAACCAATAAACTCTAAATTAATGCAAGAGATTAAAAAAAAAAATAAGACTGTTAGTAAGTACAAAATTTCCGTAATAGATAATTTTCTTCATCACGTTTAACGCATAAAGAAACTATGTCAGTTTCTTGTGAGTCAAAAGTTTCATTACCACAGCTTAACAATTCTAAGACATTTGTCGGAAAAACTTGACTATTTGGTAACTTTATTTTCAATCTTATTTCATCCGGAATGATTGATTCGTCGAAAAATTTAATAGTCTTATAAAAAATAAAAATATACGCTATAAAAAGTATTGTGCTTAGCACTTTCTGATTTGTATAAAAGCACCAGTAGGAGTCTACAGTCATACGATTAAAAAAGGAACACGCTTTTTCTTCTTGTGCTTGTCTTACACACTTTTTCTTCTAATTTTTATATACAATAATTGATACAAAATCAGATATTGTGTTTTTAAAATACACGCCTGACAGAGACATTGACTGAACAGATAAATAACTTTGATATAATAAAAAATTTCATAAAAGTTTCTCAAGTTTTTATTTTGCTCATCTAGCAGAAATTTTGCCCCATGCAGAGAGATCCATTATAATGCTATTTTTATATTTTTTTTAACCAAAAGCAACTTGTAGTTATACCTTTAGTTTTGGAGGGTTACAAATTTTACTGTCATTATATTATATCAATGGTTACAGCAAATGAGTACGATTCGATATACACTTCCAAAGAGCTTCTATTCAAAAAGGAAACTTGTAATTAAAATTTTAGCTTTCCAAATTAAATACTTTTTCGAGTCCAATAACCTAAATGAATAATTCATTTAATTGGTATATTGCTAAATTTCTTATAAATAAACTAACATACTTCGAGTCAGTGGCGTAGCGAGCATAACTGGCACCCGGGGCACGATACCTTTTTGGCACCCCCCCCCCCCTAAGGTCTTAGGGTACCAAATAGTCTTATGGTCTTGGGGACCATTTGACACCCCTCTGCGAGTGGCGCCCGGGGCATGATAGACCCCCTTGCCCCTCCCTCGCTACGTCACTGCTTCGTGTATCCTCTCTGACAATCTAGGTACAATGTTCAGCAGGCACGTTCCAAGAAAAGTATTGCTATGTGCGTGTTTAAAGTGGGGAAGGCATCGTTTCTGATGACAACATAACATTTGCTTTCAAGAAAACATTTATGATTGATATATACGAGTAAATGCACCAATATAGTGTATTAAATTTGTAGACATCACTGTAGGTTTAGACATATACTGAATGGTAAAAGAATATTCTTTTTCCGTGATAAGATTTACAGGTTTATTTTCTTAGGATGCAGCATAACATTTCTATAACCTAGCCATTGTTTGTTGAGTTCCTGAGCCCTGATATCAGTGTTCATCCTTTTTTAAGTCTTTTCCTCCCATCTTTTTCTCCCATGCAGTTTTACTGCTGGTCCCAGGAAAAAAAATCCTACTTGTCTTACTCCGGGCTCCTCTATTGAGACCAGCCTGATTTGCCCTCTCCATCCCCCCGTGTCGTTATGCCTGAAACATTTAAGCTTAGTCAAGAACCATTCTGCCAACCAGTTGATCTCCGAAGTGTTGCCTAGATCCTTAATAGATACACGAGAAAAATTCGTTAAATTTAGAAATGACACTTAAATTAATACGTCTCAAAATCATCAATGTAAAAGCAAATTTCTGTAGCATATGTACTACTTCGGAATTAAATAGTTCCATCCCGTAATAAGTTTCTAGGTGTCAGAAACCTTTGGTTCCCTCGTGCTTTAATTTAAATACTTTGAAGTACTCTAGCATTTTTGTTTTAAGCTACCGCGCTATCAGTCTATAGAAGCATACTTTGCCTTGGTGACATCTATTTCCGTGGGTTTTTTTCATTAAAGATTGGGAAATTTTAGACATTTTATCTTGGGATGGAATCGGTTTCAACTCACCCTATATTTTTAAAACATATAGTATTTGGGAAGAAGCGTTTTATAATATTCTAATTATAACAGCTATTTGTTATTCTAATGAAATTCTATTGATATCTAACAGGTTTAAATTGTGTTCATGAAAGTATTTATTGCAATGTAAAGAACTAGGAAAATGGAGTCTCCGCCCGTATCTATAGGTGTCCGCAAAGCAGGAGTTTTAAATGTATATTGATGAAAACGCTTTTACCGAAAGTATTAATGTATCCTCGAAAGAGGGGTATCCGTTTAGTGAGATTTTACTATTCAGTCTAGTTATTTGCTGGAGATTTTTTCTTTATTCCTAGGTTCCAGTTCTGGATGCCAAAGTAATCTCTCCAGAATCCCCTGATTTATCATTAAATATCATACTAAAAGAGAACTAGTGGGAAACAGTCAAACTGTAAATAAATTATACTGCCTTAAAAACTACAATAAGCATATTATTCACAACTAGTTGAAGCAGATAATTAACAATCTGAAAGAATACACATGCTAGTCCCTAAATAGCTCTCAAATATGTGAATTAGTATGGATTTCAAAAAAATTTCATTTACAGTAATGCTTAGAATTGTACAAAATTATACGTCAGAATTATTTCTTATGCAGCTTAAAATGGGTACAATCAAATCAAAAAGTTCAAGAACCTCATTTAAGATGATATGTGAATCCCAGCGGTATAATGGGTGTTTAATTGTTTTGGAGAATGTTCCGCAATAACTAAATTGTTAATTTTATTCATTAACTGATTACTATCGAGGTAGCTAAATTTGGGGTGTATAGCCAATATATATATATATATAAATCATTTACCATACTACCTGATTAATGCCGTCTTCTTTAATTGCGTTGTGTTTTTATGAATAAAATAATCTAATTACCTGATTGAAATTGCAAATGGATAGATTTATTGAAATTACTAACACACATAAATACATTATAATACATGATACAAGTATGGTCCTAACAACCTTATTTTAAGTCTTCTAATTTTTATAATAACTACAAGTGGACTTCTCTGAGGTATTAATTATTTATATACTGGATGAGTTCAATTAGGCTTATGCAAATTTACAGGATCAATGAACAACTGTCACACGTACCTTTATTGACGCTGCATTCGTAGACCTGGGCACGCGTCAGTAATTCTGATGAACTTCGCACAGTAACAGCATAGGTGGTGGTATATCCTTTAGCTTCTGGCAGATTCCTTCGTTAAGTCCCCTGGGAGCGGGTATTCACTCGTTCAGCTGGCTGCCAGTTCTTGGGACTCTCTTTGTCATCCGTCGGGTCAAGTCACTCTTCGCGTAGCAGGGCTCCCAATTCAGGTTCACGTACACGTTCGCTGGGTCATTCCGTCGGGCATCTCTCTTTCGTTCGTCGGGGAAATTCTATCACCTTTCTTAGGCAAACCAACAAAACTTCTCTCTTTCTCTCTCTCTGCCTGTGTAATCTTTATCGCGCTTCTTTTATATCTGTCTCCTATGCCTCTAACTCCTCCTATATTTTCTTGATTGGGCCCCTATTTTCTTTGGGGAGTTTCCACCCCGCCCTGCTGGAGCATTCCTTCCAATCTCATTACCGCACCTCTTCCGGGGGGTCGTATTTGATTTCTATCCCTTCTTACAGACCTATTCTTCTTCTTGACCGTTTCCTATCTGTCATCTCTTTTCATGTCATGCTTGCTTCGTTCCGCCTTACTCGTCTGGCGTTTCTTCATGATATTTCTTTTCATACCGTAACGATCTATTTTTATCAATATTCTCCTTTCAGTATTCTCCTTTCTATGGATTACTATTTTCCCAGCCTGCTTCACCTTCTGACCTATTCACGGGCTCATCATTCACGTGTCCATCATTCACTATCTTTTTCTACTCTCTACAATGTCACTTTTACCCGTGACAAGCGGATTTTCCAAAGCTGTTGTATTAAATACTTGGACGTATACACAGACTGTGATGCATTGCAGTGCCAATAACTTTATCAATGAATTTCAAACTCTCCACTTTGAGGACATCCTACGATATGCATACGGAATCTATTTTAACAGTTTTCTATTTTGAAACAGAACCTCTCATTGGAACTATATTTATTAAAAACTCGGAAGTACACAGCCTGTCAAAGTTAGTACGTTGGCATTATCATTTTTATCCTTACCCTTCAATTATTAGATCCAAAACTTCAACTATTTGTGATTTCCCTCCAAAGAGACTACAGCCTTAGGGCCTGTTCACATAGGAGTCCGTTGCGTTGCGTTGCGTTAAGGGAAAGATGGCGTTGAGACAAAAAAAAACCAATCATAGGCGTTAAAAAGTTTAGCAATGAAATTTTTAATGCCTATGATTGGTTTATTTTCGTCTCAACGTCATCTTTGCCTTAACGCTTCGCAACGGTCTCCTATGTGAACAGGCCCTTATAGCTTTTTAAACCAACTTGTGTCTAGTCACCCACAGTTATTGTCGTGGCCGACTGTTATGTGTGTGTGGTTAAAGAGATAAGTACTCTTAACACAAGAAAGACGGGATTTTTGCCCTATTAAATTGACTGAAAGCCCCCATTTTGACGGTTAAAAATAAAATCAGGAATTTAAAATATTTAATTTTTTTAAATGGTTAAATACTTTAAATTTTGAACTATTTCCTACCAATATGTAATAAATTAATATATATTTAGATATATTTTTATGCAGGTATAGCGAGCTGACAACCTGGTACGGTTTATCCGTAAAAATATATGCATGGTTTGTGCAGTCCTTATTTTTCAACACCAGTATTTCCGAAGAGCCAATATTTCTGTTATTGCCGTCAAATTGACGGCTTTCAGCCTTAGTAGGTATGCACCACATTTTCTCCTCCTCTTTACTATCGAATATAATTTTGTAAATGTGTGTGCATATTTAGCGTAAAATTAGAAAACGTCATAAATTTCAGAAGCCTGAGGACATAAATACAGACATAGCGCCCGATAGTATGTCCGAAACCGACAAAATGACGGCAGCCGTCTTTCTAGTGTTAATCCTGTTGCACATATTTATTTACAGTCTATGTACAACATCTGGGAACAAGATACATCGTTTCAGACTCATGGAATCACTTCTTGTTATAGTCTCGTTCGTGTTGTACTTCGTTAGAGTTCTTACGGTCACAGTTGAAGCTGTCCATGGAGATTAACAGTTATGTTAATACACTACATCTCCTCTCCCTTTATTTAAGGTCAAGACTCTGGGGTGGTCTTCTAACTTTTTCAGAGTATCTAGGCACATGGCTTGGACTGTCGTGCATTGTTAGTGTACTAGAGCTGAAGATTGTACCGGCCTGAAGATGTACTGGTTTTAGTCGATGAGGGTTTTGAACGCACTAGTGATGAGTCTTGAACAGGAATATTAGCTGATGGCATTGCTGGCTAAGTTAGAACTTAGCTCTTTAATTTGGACCCTGATGAGAGGTAGGACTATCACTATGCTGAACTTCTGAGGCATTCTCAGTAAAATTTCCAGTAGGGAACCTACGAAATACATTTTGTAAGGAATTACTTTCTTGCACTTCATTCCCCACTGAACGACTTTTATCAATATTTCTTCTCACTAGTAGACTTTGAACATCAATGGTATAGTGGAGAGCACCGTCTTGATTTGTAACTTGTCCAGACTTCCACTTTGAATTAGCTGATCGGTAATCTCTGACTGCAACAGAATCGCCAATATTGAATTTTCTATCTTGAAATGCAAATACACCTTTTCTTATCTTTTCCTGGATTCTTGATTTTAAGTCAGGTAAAAGTAAATCAAGTCTTGTTCTAATATCACATTTTAAGGATAGCATGGCTGAACTTAGTTTCGGTTTTACCGAATCAATGGACTTCGCATTCCGTGCTCGTCGCCAGTCTATCATGGTCGATTGTTATGTGTGTGCAGTTAAAGAGAGAGGTACTCTTAATTCTGTTACGCATATTTATTTACAGTCTATGTACAACGCCTGGGAACAAGATACATAGTTACAGACTCATGGAATCACTTCTTGTAATAGTCTCGGTCACGTTCTACCTGGTTAGAGTTCTTACGGTCACCGTTAAAGCTGTCCTTGGAGGTTAACAGTTATAGTTAATACACTACATCCCCTCCCCCTTTATTAAGGGTCAATCCTCTGGGGTGGTCTTCGAACTCTCCCTCAGTTATAGTTAACACACTACAGTCAGAGTCCCGTTATAGTCCTGTTTTATTATTTTCTTAAGACCTAGCCTCAGTTAATGAAGTTCCAAATCAAGGAAAAAAGAAATCCTTTTCCAGTAACTTCACTGACGTAAACAATATGAAAACTCGTTTTTAATTTTAATGGTCCCTTGGTGCAATTGTATAAAATATAGTGAAAACTGTTTTTTTTTATTCTGAAGACTTCTTCAGCTAGAATTGATAAAACTTTTACTGAATGAGCATATGCGCTCCTACTATATTTTAACTTGTTTTCCAATAACTGAAATTATTTTGATCTGCATGATGGACTCGTATTATAATGAAGGTTTCTCTGTAGTCATGATGAAAGAAGGTTGTCTCCCCCTCGAAGCAAAAAATCTCTTATATCACCATAATTTTTTCCACATATTTAGTTTTTTTCAACATGTTTAAGTATCAAAAGTGTGTTAACCTCTCTCGATGCTTAGCCGAGACAGGATCTTTGCCTTAACGCTACGCAACAGACTCCTATGTGAACAGGCCCTAAGCGTACATCAAGGCGGGTTCATATTGTCCTAGAGATCAAGCGAGCACCCCAATAAATGACATTCAAGGTCAGCCGACTATAAACTGATATACTTCCTGTTGGTGGTCAGTGTTCATGTGGACAAAGTAAAGCATCGTTTTATTTATCAAAAAAATTTTTATAATAATTCTTCAAAATTTACTTGATGTACGATGGTCAGAAGTATTGACATTTTCTTACCATATCAAATTACATCCGATTATCTTTTTGCACGGATTTTTTTTTCGGGGGGGGGGGGGCACGATTTTGAAATAACACAATCCAAGAAAAAGAAGCAATTATTTTTTTACACTGCTTTTTTTTTACTTTAACATGGTTTAAAAATCTAAAATAAATAAAAATATATTGCGTTGCAATGTAATTTATATTGCGGGCAATGTTATCAGCGGATGTCGCTCATATTGGGGGGATTTTTCTTTTTTTTATATTTTTGTGTAAATGCCTTTGCGGTCTCTCTTCCAGCCCATACCTCCTGATTCCTGGAACGTTTCGTTCAGGAGTCTGTCTCATAGTGTGGTGACCGGGAGATCATCATACAATGGGACTAATAAAAAACTTCCACCCTAAATTCATGCTGAAGATCACTTTGGCCAGAATGTGTAAAGCCTAAAAATCTTGTATCTAATACAAATACGAACTAATTACATTCTGATATAGGCCCTTTGTCACATAAGATTGGCAGAGAGGGCTTTGAAGAATTAACAATTGACGAAACTCTTAGGGCCTGTTCACATAGGAGTCCGTTGCGTTACGTTAAGGAAAAGATGACGTTGAGACGAAAATAAACCAATCATAGGCGTTAAAAATTTCATTGCTAATCGTTTAGAGGCATATGATTGGTTTATTTTCGTCTCAACGTCATCTTTTCCTTAACGCAACGCAACGGACTCCTATGTGAACAGGCCCTTAATGAAGAACAAATTCTAGAGAGTATTTCAAAGAATGTAGATGATTTCACGTAGTTTATAAGTGTGATGATGAAGGTGGGTTCCACTATCTGCAAGTACAATTCTAGAAGGCCTCCAAATAGCCAATAAATTTGGAAATCATTTTCTTACGAATGATGACGATGTCGAACGAGATTCGAACGTGATTTAAAAATGATTATGGCAGGTAATGAAGAATCATATAAAAGCTAACAAAAACAAAATCACAGCGTCTGACAACCGAGTTCGTATTTAAAACCGGTGAAACGAAAGAAACATAAGATGTTCATTTTATTCAAGATACACTTGTAGATATACCGCCATTCAATATTACCAGTGACGAGAGGGATTTTTCGTCACCGAAAAACAGCAGTTAGCGGACACATATATTGTCTAGTAGTGACACTGAATGACTTGATGTTATGTGTATGTATGTATAAATAAAAAATAAATTAAATTTATTTTTAATCACTTCCAACTGCGGCACTTTTCCAATTCAAAAAAATAACCTGTATAAACATAACTAAAATAAGATTTGTGTATTTGCTTTTACATATTCATTCAAGTTCACTGCAGCCGGACGATGGCCGAAAGGCTAGGGCGCTGGCATTCGGTACCGGAGTCTGTAGGTTTGAGTCCCACTCTTGGCATGGACGTTTGTAGCCGTTAGGAATCGGCTTTAAGCTGTAGGTTCCGGTCTAATTATCCCTCGTGTAGCAAAAAATGACCGTAGCGTTCCAAACTAAACCTCAAGTTCAGTCCATCGAATCCAAATTTCTTATGAAAATTAACATTTTTTATTAAGTATATTTGGATGGAACTAATATCCAATTTTTATATATTCATTTATATAGGTACCTTTTTTTTACACGTCCTCCCCCCCCCCTATGGTAGTCTATGGAACGTATCCCCCGTGCAAAAAGAGAATCGGGTGTACTTGTCTTTATTTTTTTTTACCAATTTCTGTTTATTTTTTTTTTTTGTAGCACATGGGTTTATAAGTGTATCTTTAATAACAATGCAAAAAGGAAGTCCCCCTTGAAATTTCTTGAAGAGATGTTTCAAATTTTGGACAGATGAGAAATTTTTTAAAGTGGTGTTTTTTTTAACACATTATTTGAAACCTCTAAAAATATCTAAAACAGATATTAATTTATGAGCATACACTTAAATTATGTTCATTTACGTAGAAAAACCTTTAAAAGCTTTTTTTCAATGCAGACGCACTTGTCGCGAAGACATTCGCCTAAAAAATACAACCAAGTCTCATGCGGGAATTGAACCCGCGCCTCCGGCGTGACAGGTTGATGCCTTAACCACTTAGCCACTGGGCGACTCCATTTAAAACTGTAACGTCCTTTTAAAAATAAAACCTGGACATCCGATTTTTCATTGATATACTAACAATATATCAGCTTCAAGAGCTCTTTCATTTGGCATACAGTTTTATATAAAGTGGATTATACTGTTCTTAATGTGTTACCAAACAAATATTTGATTCACAAATGAACAATAAAGTTAATACATATTTTTACAGTGATAATATTTTATCAAAAAGCACATCTTATTGCTGTTACTATCAGTGACGCATTCTAGTAAATACAATGGCAGTAGGGATAAATAAGTGTTTTGGAGAAAAAAACCCATCTATTTACTGAATCATCTTATAGATTATGTTACATAATCCACATAAACAAAAACAATATAAGAAACTGTTTATAAACACTACATAAAAATTTTGAGGAGTATTTTTTCCTCCAAGGCTATCTTTCACAGTGATGATCAATTTTAAAATACCATCTGTTCTTATCCCTGTACCAAATCGCGACCCTGAATGACTTGGGCTAGGGTAGGTTTTGCTCCTTTTTCGATATGAGGACGTGGAGAGAGATAATATTCATTAGTTTAAAATATATTAATTTTTATCTCTCTTCCTAAGAGAGGGTAACACGGGTGCCAGTGCTGTTGTGATGCCATCACTTTGGTGGTACATTGATGTAGGCTCAGGCTGAGTATTCTAGCTCCATGTTATCTCAGTTGTATTCAAGTCTCGAATCGTTCGATGTATCGTTCACTTCCTCCAACGAATGATTCATATTACTCGTTCTGTTGTATTTGTATTGTTGACAGACCATGAATGTGCACGATCCTCGTGAAATTGCTAAACATATCAATTCTCGAAATGCTAAAGTGTTAGCAATTTTTGTTGTGATTGGTTTTATAGGGTATCATGGAATTCTTCATCTCACATCCGGTAACTTCTTTCATTTTTTTCCTATCTTTAGAAGGGGAAGTTTTACGTATCAGATCAGTCTGAATGAGAAATGACAGTTTGGGACTGCGAATTAGTATTTTAAATGTTTTCTAGTATTATTTTTGGCCAATACGTATGCATAGTTAAGCTTTCAGTATTAGTTTAAAAATAGGTAAATTTATTACCATACTACAGTTTGTAATGTCACTTAAAACTGAATTAAATAAAATGCTGTTTAAAATGTTATTTATGTTAATCTAATTAATAATATTAGGGTTTTAACTTTAAAATGTGTTTATCAGTGTGTTACTTATAGGCTATTTAAAAGAGTGCAATTTCATGTGTTACAATTAGTTTTGTTTTGGTTTTGTGTATTGATAATGGATTTTCTACTAATGTATAATCATATTAAGACAAAAAACTATCAAACTATTTCATTTCCGTTTGGTAGAGACTATGATTTCATAGTTTTGAATTGGAAAATTATGTATATATTATTTTAATGAGTCCAGTTTTATGTTAAAACTAGTTTTGGTTTTGTATTGAGTATGCATTTTCTACTAGTACATATACATGTAACTGTATATACATATCACATCGTTTCATTTCAATTTTAGTGAAGATTATCATTTGATAATTTTGAATTGAAATATTGTGTAATTTATTTTACTGAATACAGTTTCATGTTAAAGTTTATCTTTGTAATGAACATTGAGTGCATACTTTCTGCTGCTGTCTGGCCATCTGAAAATCTAAAAATGCATACCTATCAAATTGATTTCTTTCAGGATAGGGAAAATTATCATTTCTTAGTTTTGAATTGATAAATATATATTTTCAGATATTTCCTTTATGTAGGCAATGATAAACTATTGTGTAAAGGCCTGTTCATGTTGCATCCAGAGTGTTGTGTTATGTTACTATGTTAGCTCCATAATTGTTGGCATGACCTGTGATTGGTTTAATGTATCACATGAGCGATAAATTGTGCTCTGTGATTGTTTAAAATTTTTCAAGTTCATGCTGTGTAATGCTCCAGATTCAGTGTGAACAGGCCTTTAGAGACTTGACACGTGATCAGTAGCAGTCATGTGTCAGTGTGAACAAATCTAATTACTTAGGAAATATTCAATTTTAAATTTACTTGATTTAGAGTTCAGATTCATTTAGTTGGTTAGGAGTGTTATAGTTAGCTTTTTACTACATAAGGGCTAATTAGACTGGTACCTATAGTTTAAAGTCAATATCAAAGGCTATAAACATCTATGCCAATGGTGGAACTCAGCCCTCAGGCTCTCGACCAAATGCAAGTGTCCTAACCATTCGGCCTTCTCAGTATCTTTTTTACTATTGTGAATATTATAGAAATGCCATTTGGAATATTTTCAGCAGTCCATATTTTATATTAAAATTCCAAGATTAACAAGATAATAAGCAATACTAGAATATCCTAATGAAAATTTTTTTTAAATATTTAAAAATTTTTAAATATTAAAATTTTTTTAAATATTTAAAATTTTAAAAATATTTAGCATAAAAAAGGAATAATTAAAACATCAGCTAGAATATTTGCAAAGTATCATAACTTTATTTATCAGTTTCAAAGCTTGTCCAAATTTAATCATTTAAGAAAGGTGGATTTAATAAACAATGATATCTTAGTACATGAAGCTAAAACAAAACTTGACCTAATATATTTTCAGAATGTTAAAAAATCGTTAATTTATCCCAAGGGGCTTTGTATACATCCTTTAATCCTTATAATATTGTTTAAAATACCAGAGGCAGTGTTAAATTCTTTTAATCCCATAACATGTTCTATGAAAATGATTCTAATACATCAAGAAAAAAAAAGTTTAAAATAGGGTTTATTGACTGAAACTGGATTTCATTAGCACAAGCTAATTTTAAATTTCATTATCTCAAAACATTTGAGTGATTACCATTGAAATTTAATTTGTTAAGATAAAAACACGATACATTTCTCCAAATAATGATTAACTTTTTGTTGACATTGTTTTAATATGAGAAATTATAATTAAATAAAGGCCATAGTTGTAACATGAGGCAATAAAAAGGCCATGTTGAGGCTAGACTTCTGGTTATAGTTTTCAGGAAGGGAATTAATGTGGCAACTTTGCTGTGATCAGAAAGAGTAATTAATCTCACTTTTTATAGACCATACGATAACATTGAAAATTTCTAGAAAATTAAGATGAAAACAAATTACACGTCATCTAAAAAAAATGCATCAGTTAATATTTTTTTCCCCTGTAATCTGAAGGTAAAGGCCACAAGTGAGGATCAAGGTGTCTTTTTTTTCACCTGTATGTGAAGAATGCAAATGCCTAAGGAAAGTAAACTAAGAAAACATCTATGGGGGGTTTCGGAAACCACATGACTTCAGTTCACAGAATAGTTGATTCTATTGGCAATAGAAATACTAGGAACTATAGGGTGGGGGATTTTTATTAGTCAAATTTAAATTGTCCCTTTAAAAACTGTAAATCAAATTTTTTAAAATGCACCAATTTACTAGGCTAATCAAAGTGAAGATGCTCTGAGGATCATTAATCCCTTTCATTATGTTAACTCAAATTGTTTAACATTGAGTAGATTGTATGGTTGAAGCAAATTTACTTGTTGCTATTTTTGTTGTTATTATGTGAGAGAGGATCAATACCAAACTGAATGAACAATTTTATTACAAGTGTCAGGCTAGTTTCATGCTCTTGATTGATAAAGGTCTTTAAATGTTTAGTGAATCACATTTTAAAAACCTTTGCATGACATCATATCTAGAAAATTAAATGCTGCCAAAGTTATTTTAAACACCCTAATTTAAAAATGCTTCTTTTCTTAAGTATCTTATTTATAGGCTCATAAATAGGATATAATTATTTGACATGAGGAGGTAACGATAGTCAGTTCAGAGATTATGTCCTTGGAGAGGTTTTACTCTCATATAAGTGTCTGTCTGCAATAGGAAGATGATTGAGTTATAACTATATGCTATAGATCTAAAACAAGAGTAAAAATATCATTAACCTTTATATATAAATGCTTTAATACTATAAAATATCAATTTTAAATCTTTGTATTTTAAACCACTGTTCACTGAAATTTTTACATAATAGTTTTCAAAATTCCACCGTAAATTCATGTCAATTTTTGTCAAATTAAATAAACTATGTTGTCACCAGGCCTAAACTGTGAAAATATGATTAACATTAGTATAGAAAATACAAAACAATGTGGCTTCAGCAATATAACATTGCACATGTTAAACAGGAAATTTTCAAGCGTAAGAAATTTTTAAATAAAATTTTTTATTCTCAAATAATAGGACTAGTATTTAGTGGGTTTAGGGCAAAAAATTGTGTTAATTTTTTTAAAGTATTTTAAATACTTCATGATTGTTTATGAAAGTAAATTTTAGTGGTTCTAATGTTTTAGCACTGGTTTTAGTCAAATTATTTTCTTTCCTTCTCTTCTAAGGCAAAGAAGTATTGTATAATTTATGATTTATTTTGTCAGCTAAAGAATGAAGGTTGCCATTCAGAATTGTTTAATTTGAATAAATTGATTTTGTAGTTTTTTAAAAATTTGAATGTAGTAGTTCTATCATCTTTAGGTACACTTGATTTTTAATTCCAAATTTCTATTTGTTATATATCTTTACCTTAGAAATGGGATTTTAATACCTGTACATTGTGAATCTTTTTTAAATAATAATTATTGCTTAATTTTAGGTATTGATTCCTGTAAGTGGTTGCTTAGTGATGGACGTTTTCAAGGATTCAGTGTTTGGCAGCCTTATGGTTGTATGATGCACTCATATACGTCTGTGTGAGTAAAAGTTTTAATATTCTATATGTATTCACCTGAAAACATGTTTGTAATTTATTATATATACAGTCGATTCTGGTTAATTGGACCACATTGGGATGCGATCATTTTGGTCCTAATAACCGGCTAAGCCGATTAAACGAACATGCCTTATGCTACAAGACGGGATTCAGTCCGAATAAGCAGCTGGTCTGATTAACCAGTGGTCCAATTAACCAAAATCGACTGTATATATATTCATATGTGTGTGTACAGTAAAAGTTCTCTATGGAGGCTACTAATGGTTCCGTGAAAAGTGGCCATTTCGAGGGGTAGCCGTAGAAAAGAGGTTTTTTTCCATAACACTGGCTCTATGGAGTCTTTAATTGGTTCTGAACAAGATACGGCCATTTAGAGGGGTGGCTGGCTAGAGAAGTTTCACTGTATATATATATATATATATATATATATATGTTTGAGGAGTTTATCATCTAATTATTTTTTTTTAGCATTTTTATTTAAATCATTTTCAAACTTGATGAAGCTGCTGTGTATTTCTAGCTGTAAACAATCTTTCCAAATGTGTAATGTGTCAATACACATTTTATGATGACAGTTTCATTTAAAATAATGAAAAAAATAAGTAATAAATAATCAGAAATTGCTATTGTCCCACTGGTTGTAGAATGGTTGCTAGATTGGTTGTATGTACTTAGAGTTATATTCGAACTGTAGGTAATGAGCAAGGGCTAATGTGAGATATTTATTAAGGATAATGATGTAAACTTATATGGCATTTGTGTAATAGAAGTAATTTTGAAAATAAAATGACCAGTTTTGTTTGTGTTTGCATAAAAAATATTTATTAAACTCAGAACAAAATAAATTTGTATAGCATCGAAAAGACCAGTTTCTTGAAAGCTCCTAATATTTAGTGAAAATACTGTGCATAGAAAACAGTCTATGTGCCCCCCTCTGAGAAAGTAAATTTCTTGAACAATAAAATTAATTAATTTCACCTTGTTTGGGATTTTTAGAGTACTTTATTTTTCACCTCTACCTTTGTTTCTAGATGACACGTCTTTGCTATTTAAACCTTCTCAGTTATCTAATGAGCTACTTCAGTTTCATTGAATAGAACTTTAGTCACTGAAATATTTTATACTTTTTTTTAAGTAAGATTTTTGTCTAATCATTTGTAACTGAATATTATAAGGTTTTTGATATTTTATATGAAAAAAATTCTTTAGAGTTGTGTCATTACATAATACATTTTAAATCTGTTTTTACAGGGATTCTCAGATGTGCCTCAGGTATATAGCTTATTGGGGTGGAAAAACACACATCGTCTTTGTTGGAGACTCCCGTATTAGACAACTGTTTTATGGCTTTGTATCATTGATAAATCCAAAATATACTGTTGAAAAAGAACTGATTCATCATAATTTGAATTTTTCTGATGATGAGCTGAAAGTCAATATTGTAAGTAAAGATCAAATTTCTATTTTTGAATGAATATTTCCATTTAAACATTTTTTAAATTTTTCATTGCTATTTAGTATAAGTGCTTTTTGTGGAATTTTCAAAAGTATTGTTAATTTGATTAAATTTAAAATTTTTATTTTCAAACTTTTTTTGTCCTTATAAATGAATCCTTATCTGTTACAGGATTTTATGTGGGCTCCTATGGTGAATCAAACTATGTTTGATATTTATAAGCCATGGTTACAAGATTTCAGTAACAGACCATCTGTTATTGTGACAGGCAGTGGTGTTTGGGCCATTAAAATAAGTAATGCTAGTATGGAAATGTATGGTAGTTATAAAAGGAACTTAACCCAGCTTGTTCCTGTCTTAAACAGTTTGATTCCAATTACTAAAGTGTTATGGGTTCTGCAAGATCCTGTAATTACTGAAAAACTACATCCATCTAGAAAAATGATTACTAATGAACAAATTGATTTGTATAATAAAGCTGCTATGGATTTATTGTAAGTAATTCATTTTGTTAAAATGCTGTCTAATATTATTTTTAATTGTAATGATCTGATGCATGCATCTTATGATTAGGGATATGTGTCAAAAGCTTAAAAAAAGAGCTTTTATTCATTTAAGTTATAATGAGTTAATATTTGTTATATTGTATAGTTTATAATGTGGTAGATTAGTTGGAAGAGCTGCGGTCATCTTTTGCAATACAAGCAACTGTTGCTGTGCATCAGCTCTGATGTTTCATCAGTGTTATGTTTCATTACATCAGCAGAACACTGATGAATGCAGACGAGCATCAGTCAATTGCTTTAGACAACAGTTATTTGCTTTAGAGCTTAATTTTATTTTAATTGGACCTATTAGTATTGTGTTGTAAGCGGGAATGTAGATGGAAGGTAGGGGGCCCTGGGGCTAAGTCCTCCCCTGGTATTTGTGTCTTTGTTGTATTATCACAATTGTATTAACTAAAATTAGATCTGTAGGCACCCCTCTAATATAAATCTCCTGACAATGTCATTGGTTGAAACTTTTAGTAGCTCCAAATCTTTTGATTGTAGCAAATCTGCTAAACATCCTATTTTTCTACTATAAAGCATGATAAAAATAACATAGAACTTTGCTTACCTAAAACTAATTATATTTAAAATGGCTTCAATTGCTGGGTTAAAGTGTTTAAGTAAAAATTGTATATCTTCATTTAACAAAGTCTAAGTTATATTCGAGTTAAGGTCATTTTTTAAATTTTAACCTTTATAGATTTAATATCATTATGAATGTCTGATCAGTATCAGGAAAAAATGCTTACTTTATTTTAAACTTTGATAATATGAATTTTGCAGTGAATGTTAAGTACCGGCTTAATGAATTTATGATTATAATAATTGCAATCTCTCTTTAATTTGAATTTGTATAATGCACATTAATCTGAATAACAACTTAAGTATCAAAACTTTTATTCCATATTATTCATGACAAAATTAAATTTGTCTAGTAAAAGTTTTTTTACACTCAGTTTAGTAAATATGCACCCTTTAAATTTCCCTGCAGGCAAAGAAACATTCTTTATAAATGCATAAAGCAATTACGAGGCGTGTTTTTTAAGTAAGTACCATTTTGAAATAAAAATAAAACTAGTAGACTTTTTTTAACAATTTTATTTTTACATGAAAGCCTGTTCTTTTATCTACTTTTCTACATAATTCCAACCAATATTAAGGCACTTATCATATCGTACAACCAGCTTTTGAATATCATCCTCATAGAAATCTGCCACCTGATTAGACAACCACTGTATC
The DNA here is from genome assembly GCA_907164885.2 of Dolomedes plantarius. Classification (NCBI taxonomy): domain Eukaryota; kingdom Metazoa; phylum Arthropoda; class Arachnida; order Araneae; family Dolomedidae; genus Dolomedes; species Dolomedes plantarius. The sequence continues at coordinate 60,554,269 of OU015494.1, read as the reverse complement.
ACGGTCTATCGACTGTGTTGCAATTAGGTCATTTGACCTAAAAGTTAGGTTATATGACCTAACTTTTTGAAGTGTGGTGGTCCAATAAATTCTACCACTTACTGTAAGACTTTGAAAAAATTGCGCTGTGCAATCCAATACAAAAGGCATGGCATGCTGAATAAGGGGATTGTTTTGCTTCAGGACAATACCCGTCCACACATGGCCAATCAAACTCAAGAGCTGATCGGATAATTTGGCTGGGAACAACTTGATCACCCTCTGTATAGCCCTGATCTAGCGCCCAATGACTACCACATGTTCCTGCATTTAAAGAAGCATTTGGGTGGTCAGCGCCACAACGACAATCTCGAAACGACCGTGTTGCAGTGGTTGTCTAATTAGGCGACAGATTTCTACGAGGATGGTATTCAAAAGCTGGTTGCACAATACATAAGTGCCTTAACATTGGTGGGAATTATGTAGAAAAGTAGATTAAAGAACAGGCTTTCGTGTAAAAATAAAATTGTTAAAAAAAGTCTGCTAGTTTTATTTTTATTTCAAAACTTTTCTTACTTAAAAAAGACGCCTCGTATTAGACCTTTCTTTTTAGCTTAATTTATGTCCTTCATTCTCTTGTGCTTAACTAGAAGAAACACTTTATGTAGATCCATTAATCATCCTTACAAGCTTTCTAAACTAACAAATTGTTTTTAGTGCTAAGTTGAACCACACATGCCCTCAGATCAAATGTGTTAGAGGAGAAAATTAAGGTTCACAAATATCCCTCACCATTCCACAGACGTACATCTGTGCCTCATCTTTGTATCTTATCACTGTGTTTTGTTCGTACTCTATTCAGATTTGTGAAATGGGTTTCAGGCATCTCAATTAGTTAAAAAAATAATGATGTATAGTTATAGGTCATAAAAAAATTTTTATACATCATTAAAAATATTTTTAATAAAACATCTGTATTTTATTGAACCTGTGTTTATAACTAGTTATGTATTAGGCAAAAATACTGAATAATGCAAATTAAAAACTTAGATTTATGAAAAAATATTAAATTGATTTCTAATTTCTTCACTTGATAATTTGTAAGAATCGCATGAAATAAAAAAAAAATCATTGTTTACTCATGTTATTCATGCTAATCAGTTTATTTGTAATTTTGTAAAAGCTTTTCATGAATTAGCATGAATAAAATGCAATATTTTCGAGTATGTTAAATAGTTAAGTGAATTAGTCAAGTAGTTTTATTCTATATTTGATTGTATAATATGTATTTAATAAAGCTGTTATACTAATCTAGGCATCACAGCAAAGTTCTGGTATGGAGCTCATCGCGTTTAGTTTCTCAAGGTTTATACCAAGATCAAGAAGATGGTTTGCATATGGGAAAAAATGCATTAAACTATGTAAGTTCCTGGTTTGGTTTAGCTTAAAAATCTTTATGAATTTCATGTTGAATTAGTTTAATCTTTTTGAAACATAAGGAAAACATGGACAATAAATAGAAATTATGCTGCCTTTATCTTGTGTAAGTCACGAAATATAAACAGCATAATAGGTATAAAATCTCTAAAAATAATTTGATTTTATTATTTAATTTGCTTAAAAGAAATACTGTTGAGTTTCAGCTCTGTCTTGGCTTTATTGGGTATGTGTCATTGTCTTACAATAACATAAGAAAAATTTCAGTGAACTGAGAGTTTTATTTTTGTTATCAAAAGTCTATAAAAAATATTTTTTTTATCTATATAGTATTTTTCATGTAATTAAAATGAGCATTTAAAAACTGAGAGTGCCATCTAATCATTTATAATAATTGCCAATGTTACGATAACCCATGATAAGCCTTAGCCTTCTTCAGAAATCTGTCTGAGCATGGTGGTGATCTTTCTTCACTTCTTTGTGCTAATGATTTTAAAATCACTTTGTAAATGCTTTGTCCATTTTGCTTTTTGTCTTCTCTTTGTCTTTTGGTCCAGAGGGTAGCATAGAAGATTTTTTAAAAATTTGATTGGGTTCTATTCACAATTTTAATGTCCTGTCCCTTTTTCATTATGTATATTTCAATAAATTTAATTTTATCATCAAGACTTGTACAGCTTAAAATTATACCTCCTTCTCTAGATTCTATTTTTACTAATGCCTTCAAAAGTTCTCAAATCCTTTGTTTCAAAGTAGGATTTTTTACTCTTTTCTATAAATGACCACATTTCTGAAGAGTTTGTTAGAACTGGTTTGATAAGGCCATAACACACTAGCTTACACTTGGTTTTCTCTTGAATATGAGTGATATAAGTATGTTTCTTTAACCATAGAAAGTAGTGTTTGCAGCAGTTGCTTGTTTTTTAATTACTAGAGAGATATCATTTTAACAGTAAGTTTCAGATTCCAATAAGATGTTTTCATCATTCTCAAAATTTTAGTTGTTAGTTTCAAAACAGGTAGAAAAGCTTTCCTCTCTATGAATAAAAAGCACGCATTTTGATTTCTCTTTATATTCAAATAATCTTATCATCTGACTTCTCTAGAGCTCTGATTCATTGCAGTTGCTGATTTTAATGTCTAAATTATTATTTTAATTTAGACACATAATCAACGCTTCTTCAATTGTGCAATAAATTAAAAAGGAGGACTGCATGTTTTAAATAGCTCATCATTAGGCTTAGAGCATTAAGTATAATTGCTACAAGTGGCAATGGGTGTGACTGGCATTTGTGAATTGTTCATAGCGGTAATCACATCTAATGGAGCTCCTAGGCCTGATCATGAACTATTAAGTAGTTCAAAACATGTAGCCCTCCTTTTTAATTTATTGGGGAATTGAAGAAGTGTTGATTATGTGGGAATTTTCAGCAAGTTTCCTCAAGTAATAATTTTAAGCTAGAATTTTTATGGCCTGTTGAAGATGGTAGCTACAGCACAGTTTCTTATCACCTTTTATTATCTAACTATGTACTTCAATTATGGAATATATTTTTCAAATTGTTTGATGAATCCACTTCTTGATAATTATAAACAGGGATAGGTATCACTGTTTTCCAGTGATGTTTTTAAAGTAGTGACTAACATTATGAGAGGTAATCTAATATATATAGAGAAGGTATATGATGATAAATTTAACTTTTCATAGGGCCAATTTTTTTTTCTTCTGGAGGAGGGGAAGCACATAAGTAATAACATACTGTATTTTACTACTTAAAACAGGTTTTCTTGGTACTGGGTATGAATATGAATACTGTTCAATGTCTTGAAATTGATCAATTGTATTTGTGCTGTATTTATCACCTTTCAAAATATCATAACTAATCTTGTATGTTACAGGCTGTTCAAATTCTACTCAACATGTATTGCAATGATCATATGAATTATAATGATGGTACCTGTTGTAGCAGTCCTGAACCTGTGACTGTGTTGCAGTTAATCACATTTTCTATTCTGGGAGTCAGGTATGTAGTTATATTGCATGCATAATATTTATAAATTATATTTAGGAAAATTATCTAAAGATATTTTTTGTGAGTCATCATGCATTGATTATGTAAGGTCATATTAACTATTTGTATCTTGAATGCTGGTATGGCATTTACTTTCTACTTCGTATTCCCAGATTGCTCATAACAATACAGTGGTAATATAGCAATAAAAATTGAGTCTGCTGGACTTATGTCAGATAGCATGAGCAGTGAGAGAAAGAGAGGCTTATACTGATCAAAATTCTTAAGACTAAGCACCATGGCTAAAGCATATTTGTAACCATTGATGTAACTTACTGGTCATACAGGTGGTTATCAAAATAATGGAAACACTAAGAAACATTGTGAAAACCTTTATTAATATGGGGCAGGATCACCTGTATCATGTAATACCACCTGATTCACCTTGGAATTGGATTATACAAGTTATAAATAGTGGTTAAGAATATATTATACCATTCTTCAGGGAAAAATCATGAAAGTTCCTATAGAGATGCTGTGATGGATATTCATACCTTTGTCTATACGCTTATACAGATCACAGTGGTTAGATGATATGTAGTCGGGGGATTGTACAGAGCAAGATAAGATATTTGACTTCTTTTTCATGCTCTTGAAACCAATACTTGATAGATTTAGCTGTATGTATAGGGGGATTATGATCCTGGAGAATGCCATCTCCTGCAAGAAACAATATTTCCTCTAAAGGATGGACTAGTGAGCTAAAATTTTGACATAGTCCTTCCCATTCAATCTCCCTTTTAGGGTTACAATAGGGCCTGAAGAAAACCATGAGATCCCATCCCAAACCCTGATAGATCTATCTCCATGATTGACAGTTGAGATGAGACAGCCAGAATCTTACGCTTGTGCATGTGTTCTCCAGACATATGCACGTCCTGTTGCAAGGAACAATATGAACAATGATTCGTTAGACCAAAGGCCGTTTTTCGACATGCTTCTCGACCGGGATTTGTGCTCGTGGCACCATTATGGACGATATTTTGTACTGGCATCTATTACAAGTAGCTTGGGAATAGCTACTCTTCCGTAAATGCTTTGTTTGTGAAGTTCTCTTCTACCTCTAATGGTTGATATTGGAACATGCAGATGCAGATTGAGCTCTTCGGTCATTTTGGTTGCAATTGCTTTCTTTATTCATGCCACAATCCACTTTAATACCTCGTCCGTCTCTTTCACTCAGCTCTCCCTTTTGTCCACTATTCTGTTTCACAGAGGATGTTTTTCTGTGCACTCTGTATGCTATCATGACTTTCGATACCATAGCTCGAAAAACACCGATTAGCCTGGGGGTTGCAGTAACAGATACTTCAATTTAAACGTGCTCCAACAGTTTGCCCTTTTTGCAAGGTTTGAGATTTTACACTGTTCCCCCAAAAGCACGATGCCCTTAGCTCCATTACTGCTACCTGTACAGTAGAATAATACATACACTATATTATATAAAAAATACCGGTGGCCAGACTTGTGTTTTAAGGAATACGAAGCTCATTCATAAACACCACTAATATTGATAGGTGTTTCCATTATTTTGATAACCACCTGCATGTGCTCATCTTTTGACATCTGTATGAGAACATATCATGGTAGCATCTACTTTTTGCACTTCTCGATATCATCTTATTGAAGGGTTTTTCAAACATGATTTGATGAGAGGAGGTGATTCTATCTCCCTTATAAGTGAAACCTATTTGCCATATCTGCCTGTATTTTTATGTATTTTGGAGAATTAAATAATTAGTAACATGGGTTCTGTTTTTTTGGCATGGAGTGTTAAAAATATCTCTAAATAATTTAATTATTTGGAAAAGTAAATTTTTTTTACTGCATCAAAGGGTTGACAGAATATGTATGTAGCATCTCATGAACCCCTTAACTGGTCAATTTTTTTACTAGAAATGTTGCCAAAAAGGTGTATATTTTTGTTGCATATAATTAAACACCATACTTAATAGAATGAGAAAATTTTTTAATGAATTTCATATTTAATGATTTTACACTATTTATTTTAAAATTTTGGAACATAAAACCCCTTAAATGTTTGCTTTTTACAAGAAAACTCTTCATGCAATGAAGAATGTGTAACAGATCCTACAAAAAGTTTTTTTTGTGTGTGGTACAATTTGAAGCATGGTATAATACAAAGTCCTACATCACAATCAGGGCAGAAATAATGATCTGAAGAATAATCCAGATAATTAGAAGACAGTTCCGAATCTGAATCAAAATTCAGTTCATCATCTAACAGGATAGTATTTTCATCATTTATTTCATCCATAATTTTAAAAATATGTAGTGGTTTGAATTCACAAGCATTTGAAGCAGTAGAACAAAAATTCCATAAAGCAAAAATTCCCATGCTTCTGTTTAAGAATGAAAAACCAGATGAAAAGAATTTAAGTAACATGGACATGCTATGACATCTGTCAAAAAATATTTGTACTAGAGTTTGTATTAGTATTAGTCTTTACAGACTAAAAATATATGCAAACCAAAATAGGAAAGGAGAGAATATCGATGCCTGTGTGCTGTATGGGCAAACTGGTTAAGGGGTTAATTAATGTATTGGACAATGGGTATCTGCTAAACATGAAAGATGTTTCTCTTCTGTTTCCTGTACTTTCCTATAAACTGATTATTGTGTTTCTTTGTGCCTGTAGAGTCTGAAGTCAAAATTTTTGTATGTAACCCTTTAGAATGGGGAGTATCAAATATATTCCCTGGTATACAAGGATCAAAGATCAATTTTGATGTTGCAATGTCTGTCTGCTTTGTACTTTTAAAGGTGTATTTATTGAGTGAATGTTTATAAATAAAATTTCTAATCTGCTGAATTACTGGCTCAGAGATTCATCAGCTTTAGAAATAAGAATGTTTCATGAAAAAAATACTAATACAACTGCAAATTTTCTAGAAAATTTCTATTCTGCTTGTATATCATTCTGTGTATTTAATGTGACATCAATTTCGTAATCTGTAATGATCTCATTTTTTTAACAGTCTCTAAAACTAAACTGAGTATAATTATAGCATAAAGTAGCATAGGTCTGTGTAAAATTTTTTGAATGGAAAATAGTATCCTTCTTAAAGGTTACCTCTCTTTAAAGCTTGCTTAGAAAATGTTGATGAACTCTCTCACAGGTGGGGAAAACCAGGAAATAAGACTGTGTTAATTAGATTTTATGATCAAGAGACCTAAGATAAAATGGTATCATTTGTATTTTGGTAGCATGCATTCACAAGAGCCTATTGTAAATTATTTGATTGATTCATTGCACAGTGATTTCCATTCATTATTTTTTCCTTTACCTGCATATCTTAGTCATTGCACTTGCAGATGATACTTTTTTCTTACAACTAGTGAGGAGATTTCAGTACTTAAGCTCTCTCTTTTTATATGAAAGAAAATAAGTATCTATATGAAATCAAAAAATTATCTGTTTACTACTTATTTGAAATTTGTAGAGGATGCTAAACAAATGGGCTCAGCTTCTTGAGATACACACTTAAAAATTCACTATTAGTTTTGAACTTATAGTTCTTCATCGGGTCAGGGAGCTGAAGAAGTGATTGTCTTTATGGTGAGCATTTGTGAATTGGCCTTTGAGATAATATGCCGAATGGCCCCATAGGCCGATATGGTGAGGGCCAAATGGCTAGGGTACTAGCATTTGGTACTAGAGTCTGTGGGTTGGAGTCTTACTATTGGCATGGATGTTTGTAGCCATTTTGAATCAGATTCAAGCACTTGGTCCCAATCTAATTAGCTATTCTGTAGCAAACAATGACTGTCAACCAACCTGAGAGATAATAACTCTTAATACTTAGAGCCTGATGAAGAACTGCAATTATTAGTTTGAGACTAGTTGCCAGTTTATATTTTTATTGTGAATCTTCAGAAGCTGTGTGTATTTTTTTTTTAAGGGAAATTGACATCTTTAGCGATTCCAGGAGTGCTTTGCAGGCTCTTGGGTCCTTAGAATATAAGGGTGAGATTATTGAGGAATTGAAACACAAGATCAAAAATAATGTTGTGGTCGTGCATTTCCACTGGATAAAAGCACATATCGGGATCAGACAGAATGAGGAAGTTGACACTGCGGCTAAAGAAGCCACGGAACTGGACATAATTGAAGGTACCTACAAAATGACCAAGCAACAAGTAAAGGCAAAGATTAAGGCATATGGAATGAAAGTCTGGCAAGAAAGGTGGGCCGATAGTGAATTGGGGAGGCCGGTTCATAAAATCTACCCTCATGTTTCCTTAGAAAGATTAATATCGAATTTCTATATAAATCAAGCTATCACTCAAGATGGAAGCGTGGGCTCATATCAAAGAAGATTTTTTGGGAAGAGTGACATCTGTGCATGCGGAGAGGTCCAGACAATAGAACATTGTTTATTTAATTGTGTAACATGGAGAGATTTGCGGTCGAGTTTACCGAGGGATATTACTGAATGGTCACGACATAAATTCTATAATGACTATTATTGTAGAAAATTCATTTTGGCTGTGATGAAAGACCTTATGGACTTTCATTACCCTTTATTGGGTCATTGATAATTTTGTTGTTTGTTTGTTTCGGTTTTTATAATTGTGTAACATTGCATGTATTTATTGTATTGTATAATCCTAGTCAAGCTGATTGAATATTTCTTAGCTGGTTCGGAACGTTGTGGTAACACAAGTTGACTGTACTATCTTGTTTAATAAACAAGCTCACTAAAAACGAACGAAACTTTAATAACTCTTAAACTTTAAAACTTTCTGCGCTACAACACTCAATACACTAGAATATGAACAACCAGCGTTCACCTCTAGTTAAATCACACTCAATCTCGTTGAACCTCAAGGCACACACTCAATATGGCAGGTAGAGCTCATACTGACTTCACAAAATTTACACATCATCAAAACGAACACAGACTCTGTGTCGCCATCTACATTCAGAAATACAAACCAATTGAATTAATATACAACATACCCCCAGCCTTGAAGCCCACAAGGGATTCAAAACTGAAGCAAATAAAAGAAAATTTACATTGAAATATCTCAAAGATAGTTTAAAAATACACATAAAACGCGAAATGAATGCACATTGAAACAATTACATCTGAATTGATCACAAATACATGGCACTATTCAACAGGTAATTTACACAACTTTATTACAGGTCTTTTGAATTCGCCACTCTTGGTTTTTAAGGTAGCCACACGCACCTTGTTATCAGTTCCAGGATGAACTTGCACTATACGTCCTAACTGCCATTTTAATAAAGGCACATTATCATCTTTAATGAGCACCAGGTCACCGATTCTGAGATTGGCAGAGGAAGAACACCACTTAGGAGGCTGTTGTAGACAACTCAAATACTCAAAGTTCCACCTCTTCCAAAATTGCTGAAGAAGCCTTTGTACAAGTTCAAAGCGGCGTGAACATGAAAGAGAAGAATCTGTCATATTTGGCTCAGGGATAGCAGTTATAGGAGAGCCAACAAGGAAATGCCCAGGTGTCAAGGCAGTTAAATCACCAGGATCATCAGAACTAGGGCATAGGGGTCTGGAATTGAGACAGCCCTCCACCTGAGCAACCAGAGTATAGAACTCCTCCAACGTCAACGAGGAATTTCCCATGACTCTTTTGAGGTGGAACTTCATAGATTTTACGGCAGCTTCCCAGAGGCCGCCAAAATGAGGACTTGACGGAGGATTGAAAGACCACCTGATACCCTCCGAAGCTGCGAAGGTTGGAATGCCATCATCGTCAGTAGCTGACAATAATGCTTTGAGTGACCTCTTGAGCTTTCGATCTGCACCAATGAAATTGGTTCCGCAATCACTGTAGATTTCACTCGGTTTACCACGTCTTGCAATAAACCGTTTAAGAGCTGCAATAAATGCCCTTGAGGAAAGGTCACTCACTACCTCTAAATGCACTGCCTTTGTAGCAAAACACACAAAAACTGAAACATAGATCTTGAATAATTTACGTCCTCTGCCAGACCTTTCTCGACACAAGAATGGGCCAGCAAAATCAACTCCTGTAGTATTAAACACCCTTGAAGGAGTAACTCTGTTTGATGGTAAGTCGCCCAACAATTGCCTGGCTGGTACTGGTGACACACGAAAGCACTTAACACACTTTTTCACGAACTGACGTACCACATCCCTACCACAAGGAATCCAGTACTTCTGCCGGATGGTATAAAGTAACAACTGTGGAGCAGCATGGAGCTGTGTGATATGGTAATGCCTCACAATCAAGCTTGTCACATGATGCTTTTTAGGAAGGAGGACTGGATACTTTTTATCCAGAGGAAGATTCGAGTTTCCCAGTCTACCCCCAACTCTTATGATACCCTTATCATCAAGAAAGGGATTCAGAGACAGAATTTTGCTCCTTGATTTTATGGGCTTTTCCTTCTGCAAACAAGCAAGCTCTTCAGAAAATGCCTCTGATTGTGCGATTTTAATTATGAGTGAAGCTGCCGCCTCAAGCTCCTCAGATGTAAGAACCCCAGCTTTCTTCTTAGGAGTTTTTGAACAATTTCTCATGAACCGAAAACACCAAGCGGTCACTCTAGATAATCTTGACCACGAAGAGAACCTAGAAATAAGATCTAAATCCTTACTCAAGGAAAGTGATATAACACTATTCCTTTTCTCTTCTCTCAGATGAGATTCGTTAAATAAAAATGACTCCTCTGAAGATTCACTAAACTCGAAATTAGGTTGTTGGAGCCATTTAGGGCCCTTCACCCACAGCTCACAATTGATCATCTCAGAAGGAAGTAGTCCACGAGTGGCACAGTCTGCTGGATTCTGGCTGCCAATCACATGATTCCACTTGACACCTTGAGTAGCCTCTTGTATTTTGGCAATACGATTGGCTACAAAGGGAAGCCAGCGACGAGACTCGGAACAGATCCAAGCAAGAGCAACCCTTGAATCAGTCCAAGCATAAACACTGCTAACTGGAAGCTCAATCGCAGATAATACAGATTCAAGAAGAGTGGCAAGTAGCAATGCAGAGCACAGTTCCAGTCTTGGCAACGACTGAGTTTTCATTGGAGCAACTCTTGTTTTTGCAGTTAGAATAGACACAGTAACTTCACAATTCGGGTTAGTTGATCTCAGATAAATGACTGCACAATACGCCCTTTCAGACGCATCACAAAATGCATGAACTTGAATGTTATTGTATTGATCACATAGTACATATCTGGGGATCTGGAAGTTCTCAAGAAGAGGCAGTTGAGAATGGAACTCATCCCACCTAGATCGGAGTGACTCACTGATTGGATCATCCTAATTCAAATTGTGTTGCCAGAGCTCTTGTAGGAATACCTTAGAAAAAACTACTGACGGTGCAAGCCATCCTAATGGATCAAATATCCTTGCTACTTCAGAAAGGATCGTTCTCTTGGTACATTCCTTATGATCACAAATGGCAACTGAAAATTTGAACATGTCAGTAATTGGACACCACACGATTCCCAGAACTCTAACATCGCTGCCACTATCGATTTTCACTTGAGAATTAGGTTGCAAAGCTATCTCAGGAACACTATCAAGTACAGAAGGACAATTTGAAATCCACTTTCTCAGCCTGAAGCCGCCCCTTTCCATCATCTTAAGCATCTGCTTCACAAGCTCCCTGGCATCTTGCACAGAATTCGATCCCGCTAGGAGATCATCCACGTAAAAGTCTCTCAGAGTACTAGCAGAAGCCAAAGGGAAAGTGTCACACTCATCAAGGGCAAGCTGTCTCAAAGCTCTAGTCGACAAATAAGGAGAACAAGCCATTCCATAAGTGACTGTTGTTAACTTGAACGTGGAAAGGGGTCGTTGAGGGCAATCACGCCAAATGATTCTCTGAAGATCGGTGTCAGCAGAGTGAACCTTAATTTGGCGGAACATCTTCTCAATATCAGCACAGAGTGCAATTGGAAAGGTTTGGAAGAAAGGGTTCTCTCCAGCCTGTAGAAACGCCTCAGAGCCATTTGTCTCGACTCGCCCAATTCAGTAGGTGAAGTGTGAAATGGTAACCTAACTACATATTTACCACTCTGGTCTCTGTAATGAGTAGTGACGAAAAAATCCTCACAAGACTGCTCAGCCTCAGTTAACTTGCTTGCAACTGGAACTGAATCCAATTTCCAGAAGTTGGACACCAATTTATCCAAGTCAACTTGAATGTTATTCACATGAATGGTTGGATAGCTGCTAGAAGGGAATGGAACACTGCCCGAAACAATCCATCCCAACTGTGATTTCACAGCAAAAGGCATACCGTCACCAAGGTTGATTGTCTGACCCAGAAGCATGGGTAAAGAAATATTGACTCCCAAAAGAAGGTCAACAGGGCCCATTTTAAAAAAAGTCGGATCTGCCAAAACCAAGTCACTGAATAACTCCTCATACTTTTTGTCTAGATCAAAATGTGGAAGCTCACCAATGATTTTATTTAAGACATACACAGAGGTCTTAAACACAGGGCTCGAACTGAAATGAGGCGTAAACACAATATCAGACGAACCATTCGAACAAGAACTGGTTGTACCCAGACACGAAATTTGAATCTTAGCTCGTTTTCTAGGTAGCCCCAATCTAGTTATACATGCTTCAGAAATAAATGAGGCCTGACTACCAGGATCCAGCAGCACTCGACACTCTTGACAATCACCACTCGAATCCCTAACATTCACTAGAGCAGTACACAAAAGAACCTGGGTGGGCATATTGAAATCAGATACGCAAGATGCTATATTAGTTGTACATTTTTGATTAGCTGACTCGTTGGCTATAGAAGCACTATTTGAAGGAACACTTTGAGGCACAAACACTGGAGCGTTAACTGAAAATGAGCTATCAACGCTGGGATGCTTTTCAGAATGCTTCCTAAAACATAAAACTGTATGGTGTTTCTTGAAGCACCTTCGACATGTGTAGCTGCTTTTACAATTTTCAACTCTGTGTTTTTGCATGCAATTAAAACACAGTTTGTTTGCCTTCACAAATTCAACACGCTTTTGAACACTTAATCTCAGAAAATTTTGACACTTATTGATAGAATGATCATTAACATTGCAGAATGCGCAGAGAGGACTCGTGCATTCAGAAGAAAATGCTGAAACCCTTGACTGGATTGACCTTTTGTTTTGTACTCTACTCGGCTGTAGCGTACCCGCATGAAATTTCAAAAAACTCAACAACTGTTCCAGCTTTGGAAGACTATCATCCTCTAACTTTCTCTCCCACCATCCTCGTGTTGCTGCATCCAATTTTTGTTGAACAATATACACGAACAGAGTTTCTGCAAACCCCTTAACAACTATATGTAAACTCTCAAGAGAGCGAATGCATTCTCTTGTAGAATCAATTAAATTCAATAGTTGGTTTTCAGATTCATTATTTACAGATGGCAAGTTCATAAACTGTTTAATTATTGTAAACACCAGCTCCCTCTTATTCGCGTACCGTTCCTCCAAAAGAGACCAGGCTATATCAAAATTCGCATTTGTAATAGAAAGCGTATTCACAACTCGCAGGGCATCACCCTTCAATGCACCCTTCAGATATTGTAATTTCTGAGCTGGCGAGAGTGCCTCGTTTTGAGTGACACAGGCCGAAAATAAATCCTTAAAGCTCAACCACTCAACTGGATTTCCTCCACTAAAATGTGGAACCGGAATCTCTGGAAGTCTAACATTGATTTTTTCCTTTTGTGCAGATTGTGAAGTATTGGAATCAGCTTTAATTCCTTTGATAAATAACAAATTAAGTCTATCAATAACATCACGAACTTCCTCCTGTTCTTTAATAAATTCATCCAATTCTTCCTCTTTACAATTTTCAAAAATTGACTGGAAAAGTTCAGACATCTTAACCTCCAACTCTAGCAATTTAGGTTTATAATACAGCGCGTCTGTAGAATTATCGGAACTTTCAATTTTTGACGCTAGTCTCGTTAAACCAGATTTCAAAACCTTTTTAGTTACCCTAAGCTTCTCCATTTTCAAACAAGCAGGATATAAGTCAAATAAGTCACTCACCCTATATGATGATTCACGAACAACTGCTTACGTGGCGTAATCCAAAACCAAATGAAATTCACTCTTGAAAATGAGTTGATTGCACAAATAATAGCACCATTAAAGGTAGATGAATCGCAAACGTTGATGCTGACGCTCAACTTAAATACTTGAAAACACAAAACACAATTCTAAATTCCACGCAATATATCTCCGGCCGACTTGACCAATGAATATTTCTTAGCTAGTTCGGAACGTTGTGGTAACACAAGTTGACTGTACTATCTTGTTTAATAAACAAGCTCACTAAAAACGAATGAAACTTTAATAACTCTTAAACTTTAAAACTTTCTGCGCTACAACACTCAATACACTAGAATATGAACAACCAGCGTTCACCTCTAGTTAAATCACACTCAATCTCGTTGAACCTCAAGGCACACACTCAATATGGCAGGTAGAGCTCATACTGACTTCACAAAATTTACACATCATCAAAACGAACACAGACTCTGTGTCGCCATCTACATTCAGAAATACAAACCAATTGAATTAATATACAACACTGATTGCCATTGCGAAATTTGTCGTCTCTCAAAATCATCCGTATACCTTCGGGAAGGACGGATTATCTTTTGGATTATCTGTTGAAATCATTTATAATTCTCTTACACGAGTGTATACTTAATTATACACATGAGATGTTTATTTTCAGATTTTTAGGTAATATTTTACTTATTTTACAATAAAGTTTAAAAGAGATGAAAAGAAATATTGTTCTGATCAAACGAAATTTGAATAAAATTTTCCCGCATGTATGTAAAATCAGTATATTAATGCCAATTTGTAAATTTGCATTTTACTCAAGACAATAGAAGTAAATTATTTTTATCCTTTTTTTCCCGAAGAATCATTTAAAAAACAACATGGATTATTAGAACATAATTCTGTAAAAAAAATTAGGTATTATTTGTTCTGTGCTAGTAAGTGTAAAGTTTTTATTTCACTATGGTTAAGTGAGGTGAAAGAAATGTGCTCTCATTCTCTTTTTATATATTAAACTCACTGTCAGTGAAACTTTTATAACTATTTGGAATGGTTTTGTGTGTATGTAGTAGCTATTTAATCTCTGTTTTTTATTAATAGAAGTATGTCTCATTCTTTCATTATTTTATCTGTCTTTTGTTTTGGGTGGATTTTAATGTAAATCTTTTGTATTTACAGTAGTTGCCTTGCATTTGCAATGATATTTCGTAGAAAATGGGTCCGGAGGAGGTTATCAAATTCACTTCGACAAAATATGGAATCTGGTAAACTTTTCATATATGTGATATCTTTATTGTCTGTTATGGGTGTTATTTTTCACATCTTGACATTTATTTGGTTGTAAATTTATAAGTTTAGCTTTTTTATGCATTTTATTCTTGTATTATTGCACCCTAGTAGTTGACAATATTATGTAATTTGTGGCACTCCTTTGAATGGGTCCTAATTATAGGTCATTGTCTTACCATTTGATTCAGCGAAATATTTTATCTACAGTTTTTAATATTTTAAAAATTGAATGAATGTAGTAAATTTTCTGATGATTACTTATAGTTCCTGACTTACAATTTAATAATGGTGCAAGAATAATATGTTGCTGTAAGGACCATTCTTCAAATTTTGATCTTCTCATGTGGTAGCAATATTCAGTTCTGTATTCTCTTATGATGTTAGGCAGTAGCAGAAAAATACAGCTTCCAGGCAGACCCATGAGCATGTGTCTAGACTGAACTTGATCTGACAACCTATGTGTCCTTCATTTGTAAATTAAGCACAATTATACATTATTTTGTGATAGATAACTTTGTTCTACTGTTGAGTGAAATTTGGGCTTTCAGTACATTAAACGTAGGCTGGTTAGCTAAACTATTTGTAGTATATTAGGTGTTTTGAATGTTTTCTTCAGCGTACTGTGAGTGTGTTGAAATATAACCTCATTAAGCATTCAGAAAGATAAATCATTAAAGAGGATGTATTCAATTGTTATTGTGTGAAATGTAAAATAGAGAGTAGGGACTATTGATGGTAGTCACATGCTTAACAAAGTATATTAGTTGAATGAAAAGTGATAATTATTAAAAATCCTCTCTTTGTTTGAGGTAGTATTGTTGCAGTGTATAAGAACTGTGCCCAAATATTTTCAAAATTGATTTTATTTACAGACAGAGAACCCTGTCCAATTTTATCTTCAAATTCAGAGCACATCAATTTATCTGATTCAGTTCAGTCAGATGAAACGGCTGAAACTTTCTCCAGACTTTCAGAGAAAAGTTCAGGTTAGCTTGTGTTACAATGTTTTGAAATTTCGATAATTTTATTAATTTGACTTTTTAAATGTTTTGTATGCATGAGTAACTTGATTAAGAGAATAAATAAATGATATTCAAGTCTCAGTATGTTTTAAAATTGGTATCAGGTAAGGGGAGCGATCACCTATTAATAAAATACTATTTCAAGTGATGAATTCAGTTTGCTTTATCAAAACTTATTTGTATCTTGTTTTGTTTTTATGCTGTAACCTATTTCTTAATGATTGTCAGCATTAGAAAAGAAGAGGTTTGATTGCTGCTAATAATTCTAAAAATTTACTAATGTTTTCCATATGCACCAGGACTTACTTATGATTGAATAGTTGAACTTTAAATTTTAGTCAGAGAAAGTATTCTTTTCTGTTATGAAGAATTCTTGCTATTTCCATCTCATACAAATTGCCTGTAAAATTATTCTAGCCTAACATCTCTTGTCATTTACTTTTTTCAACATGTAGTCAGAATTCTCTTAGATGTGTTGATTATTTCTTTAGTCTTTAGCTGAAATGAAAATGATTCTTATATAGTTTTCATTCTGATAAAGAAAGCTGGAAGAAAATTACTAATTGGCAGAAATGCCTCCCTCCCCAACCCTAAAACTTTAGCCATGCAAGGAAACAAAGGATAGTTCTAAAAAAAAATTTAGTTGTCTTACACTTAATTAGGGAAATGTGAGGAGTATTTTATATGCATTTTGATTGTGTGATACTTTTAAATGCTAACCTTTAAGGCACATTAATATTGTACTTTACTTAAAGTATATGTTTATAACTTTTGTATTATAAACTCAAACATACGAATTTATGAAAAATAATATATAAACATGCTCTTTATATAAATTCTTTTATTTTATCACCATCACTTTCTTTTACTGTGCTAAATTTTTTTACTTTCCTATTTGTTTGGGATTGCTTGTTGAATTAGCAAATCTAATTTTGAAACACCAGCAATTTGTGTGTCTCTATTATGTTTATCCCATCACTGGTGTTGTTTTTATTATTATGCATGAAGTGAGTTTGAGAAATTTATATTTCATAACTCATACATCATCACCATATATATTTCATATAAGCTGACCCAAAGGGAAGATAAGAATAGTATATTTACTCTATAAGGCTTATATAACTTGAAGATGAGATTGTGCTTAAAGTTAAAAATTGATAAATTCTTACTGTACAAAAATGCAGTGGCCCTTTATTTGTTTATTTTTGTGATAATATATATTTATTATTTTAGCATAAAATTTTTAAAACATAATCTGTTTCATTTTAGGTGAAAAGAAGACATCATTTTATGAGCTTTGCACTGCTCTTGCTCGATTAGGAATTGTAATGGCATACTTCTTTTTATGTGATAGGTAACCAGTTTAACTTTAGAATGGTTTCAATAGATCTATGCATAACTTGAGCATATGTATTTTTTTATCTAATGAGTTTTATTTCCACTATAAGTTATTGCTCTTAATTATTTTATACAGTATTTATGTCCGTCTTATGTATTTTTATTCTATAAGTTAAATGGTATGGTATAAACAAAGAGATGTGGCAATAAGAGTTTTCTGGAAAAAAAATATTATTATAGCTCATTTGTGTTAATAAATGTCTACAGTTAAAAATGGAAGTTTTTGTCTTGAAAAAGTAAATCACATATTTAGTGAAATTAAATTTGATATCACAGAGGTATACATAATTAGATTTTTTTTTAAAGGGACAGTATATTAGAAATTAATAAAATTATTCCTAATCTACAGTTCTTTATTTCAATCTGCTTAAATGAAATTGACTTACAAAATAGCAGTTTGAATATCTCCTTTGAAATAGCTCCTTGGGTTTTACGATGCTCAAAATTTGCATTCTGTATTTTGAGTTCACCATTTCAGTCCTGATGAACACACTCTCTCTTGGTTTATAACAAGTTCAAAGCATTGAACTGTGGCTCCTTAACTGCTGTAGTATTGTTTGATTTGGTTGAAACTTCTTTGGATGTCAATATTAACAGTTTCTTAACTAACATCCCCCTTTTTTTTCATTTCAAGGAATTATTCTGAAAAAAAAATGTTACCAATGGCTTATTGGATACCATTCGTTAATCCATTATAAGAAGCATATTTTTGGTTGCATTCCTAATTGCAATTGAATTGACATGTTAAATCTCTAAATTGTGACTGTATAAATACCAAAATTTCTCAAAAGAGTTTCTTTTAATGCCTCAAAATCATCGTAAAATTGTCTGTGACCACATATTAATTTGAAATGTACAGGAAAAAAAAAAATATCCTAAAGGTACAAGACTATAGGTCCAGAAATTTCTTACTAATGTTAAATTCTACCAATTTAACACTAGTAACATTTCAGATTATGCAAATTAATTTAGTTTTTATATCAAATGAATTAGCTTTGCCCTAATGCAACTTAGTTCTTAACAGTTGATTCTGCGTCCATACAAGGACTATATGTTGTCGAATGGTTAGGGCACTCACAGCTTGGAGTTCCATGATAGGTATGAGTGTTCACAGTCATTTGGAATTGGTTTCAAAATGTAATACTGAGCTGTATGATTGTTAGGTCATTAACTGTCTAGCTCTCCAGTATCTCTCAGTAGCACAATTAAATTCCTTCAGTGCCCTGATTAGCCCTTAAGTTGCAAAAGTTTACTGTGACTCAAGGGACACACCACTGACTGTGGCCTTCAAAAATCGGAAATTCACAATTCAGTCAATTTTTGTCTCAATTTATCTTTTGGTTCATTTATTAAAAAAAAGAAAGAAAACTACCTCACAAACTATGGTTTATTTTCGGAATCAATTCCTGTTGATTTTGGAAATTATTCAGTAAATTCAAAAACTTGAAATTTTACTGAATTCTTCCATTTTATATGTAATATATTTTTTTATAAAACAGTGAATTAAAGTGTAAAAGTCTTTGAATAATGATAAGTTCTCTTTGATAGTAATATGTATTCATTTGTGTTTTAGGACTAATTTCTTCATGAAAGAAAACAAATATTTCACATACACAAATTTTTTCCTACCACTTGGATATCTGTTTGCTCTTGGGATATTTTTTGCAGAAGAGAGTCAGTTTGTAAGTTTAACAATTTTCTATTCCATTATTACAATTTAAAATCATATGAAGAGAGTCTATGTAAATGATATGATGAAAGGTACAAAAAATTTTCTGTAATAAAGGTAATTATTGCAATATGATAGTAAAAAAATAGTTTGATTTTAATGACCTAGTTATATTCTAATAGTTTTTTAAAATTTATTTTATATATGTTGAATTTCACTTTATATTTTTTGAAAATTTACCATCACCCTTCTGTTGGCGCTAGAATTGTAATCGCCAAGTTGCCAATACCCACGTGATCAATCTGTTGACGCCACCTAATGACTGAAACGATATGTTCCGTTTTATTCTTTGTAATGTATCTGTCTGTGTCGCCTGGTGTAGTTTGTGTTCTTAATGTGAGGCAATAAAGTATGTGTAATATTATAATATTACACATATTTTATATATATGTGTATTTTATTACCGCATCACACATCAACAGGTTATGGGCCCAGGCACCCATCTAAGCGTCATAAGCAGAATGCGAAATGTTTAAATGGACATTATTTAAATTATAACGAACTGTGCTTGAATCGAAACTGGTGAAAAATGTTGTCTGTTGGGTTCATGAAAATTGAAGCATTGAATAAGCAGAATTATGAAACATGGAAAATTCAGATGAAAGCACTGCTTATCAAAAATGATGAATGGACTTATATAACACAGGATGCACCTGATCCCGAAAACTTTGAAAAAGAATATGAAATATGGAAATGGGAGATGAAAAAGCTAAGTCTGATATTATTTCTAATTATTGAACCCTCAGAACTGAAACTAATCAAGTATTGTGAAACCTGCAAAAAGACGTTTGGAATAACTGAGGGACATTTTCATTTGGAAAGGTCCCGCAAGCAAAGCCAACGCTATTAAAATCGCTTATCCATTTGAAGATGGCAGAATCGGAACAGATACAGAAGCACCTGCATGAATTTTTCGACATAGTGGACAGACTGAATGAAATGAATATTATCATCGATGAGGAATTACTATCCGTCATGCTCTTGTACAGTTTACCAAAAAGTTTTGAAAATGTTTGGTGTGCAATAGAATCCAGAGATGAGCTGCCCAAACCACAAATACTTCAGATAAAAATTATAGAAGAGAGCAACACCAGACATTCGAACAAACACAGAGTAAACACGAGTGGAGCCTTTGCCGTGAAAAATGCCGCTGCCAGAAATGCAACAAACTGGAAGAGTACTGATCAATGATATAACATAAATATTAAGAAAAATTTATGCTGTTTCCGTGGCCATAGAAATGGACATCGGGCGAGTGAGTGTTATTCAAAGTTGGATTTTTCGAAACCAAAACAAGAACATAAGACTGGTTTTCTAGCGAAAATAAATTTGCCAATGGATGTGATAATTAACGACAGAGAATACAAAATGGGTTTGGATTCTGGTTGCACTACTCATCTTAGTCGTAGTAAAGAAAAATTTTGTAAATGTATGGAAACAGATGAGGAAAATATCAAACTAGCAATAATACGACAACAAGAATTCAGCTAAGGGAGAAGTCAACTTTAAATCGAAATTTGGAAATAATATCATAGACGTTGACATTCAAGATGTATCTCTCGTTCCAGACTTGAGAACCAATTTACTTTCGAATGCCAATATTTGTGAAAGATTTTCCGTGACATTTAAAAAGAACTGTGCCATAATTAAGAAAAATGGTGGAAATACAAAACTGTTAGCAGAAAGAATTGGTGACTTATATTACTTAAAGGAATATGAGACTCCATCAGTGGCTACTGCAAGTGAATCAATAGATTCTAAAAGTAAAGGAGATTTAGAAAAATGGCATACGCGATTAGGACACCAAAATGTTAGAAATCTCTGTGATGGTATTAAAAAGGGGAATATTACAGGAATTCATTTAGATAATTCTAAGGAAATTAATTGTGAAATATGTATTAAAGCTAAATTAACAAAAGCCCCTTTCCCCAAAGTTGCAGAGAGAGCTACTGAAAAATTAGAAATTGTTCATTCAGATATATGTGGCCCTATGCGGATGGAATCAAAGGGTAAGGCTTTATATTTTATTACTTTTATAGATGATTACTCGAGATGGTGTGAAGTAAGATTTATTAAAAGAAAATCCGAAGCATTAGACGCATTTAAGGAGGTTAAAAATTTATTAGAAAGGCAATCTGGTAAGAGAATTAAGGCTTTACAATCTGATAATGGTAGGAAATACATTAATCAAGAATTTAATGACTATCTGTTGGAATTGGGAATTAAAAGGAGATTAGTAGTCAAAAATACGCCTGAATAAAATAGAATTTCAGAGAGGAAAAATCATACATTAATGGATATGGCTAGATGTTTCATATTACAATCAAACTTAAATGGATCATTTTGGGCAGAAGCCATAAATACAGCAAATTTCACGAGAAATAGATGCCCTACTAAATCATTAAATGGTAAAACTCCCTACGAACTTTGGCATGATAGAATTCCAAATGTAGGATATTTTAAAACTTTTGGATGTACAGCATTCATTTTAAATAGTGATCGGAATAAGGGAAAATTAGATCCCAGAGCTAGAAAGGGAATTTTTGTTGGTTATTCCGAGCAATCAAAAGCTTTTAGTGTTTGATCTCTGAAAAAGAGAAATCGAAACTTCTAGAAGTGTAAAATTTTTGGAAAACGTTAGCCATACCAATGAGATCAATTTAGATGATTTTGCCCTGATAGATTATTCTAAAGAAAATGAAAATTACCAACCTCTAGAAATAAATATTCCGATCAACATTCCAAAACCTAATACTCCAACAGATGAAGTTATTCATAGCGATATTCAGAATTTTTCTGATTTTGACCCTGACAATTGCGATTAAGAAAATAAAACGGTTTGTTCTAATGACTTAAAGCTACCTAGGATATCACGCGAACGCCCACGCATCGTTCACACAGGAAATGTAGGTCGACCCGGGAAGGAGTATAATGTTTATTCTGACGAAAATGATGACACGACAAATCAAGCACAAATTGCAGAAATTCTAATTAACGTAGCACTAAGTAAACCCGAATTAAATGAATGGAAACACCCTAGCCAACGAAATGCAATGTATTTTGAAAAATGATACTTTTGAACTTGTTGAAAGGCCCAAAAATGTAAATGTGATAGGTAGTAGGTTTGTGTTAAGAAATAAATATAATTCAGATGGAAGCATTGAACGTCGGAAGGCCCGCCTTGTAGCTCAAGGTTTCTCACAAGAGCCAGGTATAGATTTTGGCGAAACATTTGCCCCTGCTGCTCACCACAGCTCTATAAGATTACTAGCAGCCCTATCAACTAAATTTGGTATACCCATTCATCATTTTGAAATAACTACAGCTTATTTAAATAGAACACTCAAAGAGGAAATTTTTATGGAATGCCCCAAATATTTTAGTGATGCACTTTTAAGTACTATGAAAACCGAAAATAAAACCAGTAAAATATTCAAAACAGCAGAAAGGATGTTAAATCATTTTCAAAGTGGAAATAAATTTTTTAAACTAAAGAAATCGTTGTATGGTCTAAAACAATCAGGTCGAAGATGGTTTATAAAAATTGACGAAATTCTGAAAGATTTTGGAGCTAAAAATACCAATTCAAATTTGTGTGTATATTTTTTTAAACAAAATAAGAAATTAGCTTTACTAATAATTTATGTAGATGATATTTTAATTATGTCGGAAAATCCTGAAATGATACTTAAATTGAGAAAACACCTAGAAAAGGAATTAGATGTTAAATATGTAGGATTAGTAAAACATTGTTTAGGGATGGATTTCAAACAAGGAAAAGAAATTATTACAATTAGTCAACAGGGTTACATCAGTGATTTATTAGAGCAATATTGTATGGCCGAAGCCAATCCCGCTTCAACTCCCATGGACATAAATGTTGAATTGGAGAAAAGCGCCACCCAAACAGATAATAATTACCCTTATCGTGAATTAATTGGAGGACTTATGTATTTAGCAGTAAGTACCAGGCCAGATATAGCGCACACAGTTAGTAAACTAAGCCAGTTTTTGTCATGCTATGATAAAACCCATTGGATGGCAGCAAAACGTGTATTACGTTATTTGAAGGGTACGATGAATTATGGACTAATTTTTAGATATACTGAGAATAATTTGATTGGTTATACCGATGCTGATTGGGGAAATTGTGTAGAAGACAGAAGGTCTTACACTGGCTACTGCTTCATTTTAAGTAGAAGTGCGATTTCTTGGGAATAAAAGAAGCAGAGAACGGTAGCTCTTTCCTCAACTGAGGTGGAATATATGTCATTAACTGAAGGTGTTAAAGAGGCAATTTATCTTCATAATATCTTGACAGATTTAGATTTAAAAGATTTAACAAATGTAAATATGTTCACAGATAATGCCGGCGCACTTAAATTGGCAGAGAATACATCACAATCAGACAAAGCACATAGACATGCAACATCATTTTGTCCGACAAGCTTTAAAGGATGAACTAGTAAACGTAAGTTACGTACCTATGGAAAAAATGGGTGCAGATATATTCATGAAAGGACTATGTAAACAAAAGCATTTCAACTACTTAAATATTTTGGGTATTGACGATACTTGTGTATCAAATGATTGATAACGTGTGTATTGAGGGGAAGTGTTGGCGCTAGAATTGTAATTGCCAAGTTGCCAATACCCACGTGATCAATCTGTTGATGCCACCTAACGGCTGAAACGATATCTTCCGTTATATTCTTTATAATGTATCTGTCTGTGTTGCCTGGTGTAGTTTGTGTTAATGTGAGGCAATAAAATGTGTGTAATATTATATTTGTATTTTATTACTGCATCACACATCAACACCTTCACTATATGAATTTTCTGTATTTTATGGAAACTTAATGGAGTTTATTAAAATTTTAATTCATTACTTGAAAATATTAAGTATTTGTATGTTCACTTTTCTCTTGGCACTCTCTTATGATGGAACTTATAAAACAGGTTAATTTACTTATCATTATGAATATTAAAATTTATCTAACTTTGTCTTATGACATGATGTAATGTAATTTTCCAAGTGACTATGATTACTTTCATTCAGTCAGTAATAATGAATTGCTTTATTCTTTCAAAATTCAAATTAATATTGAGTGAGAACAGAACATCTCAGTAAAGTAATTATTTCTAAATAAGTAATTATGATTTAGGAATTCAAAATTTTTAATATACATTCAAGAAATACTGTATTAAATTCTATTGATAGGAAAACCTTTGTTAACTAGTTTTGTAAATAAATTTTTGCTTACTCAGAAAATCATAGTTAAGAGTATATATTATATATTATATAAAAAGTAGTTTATGGATACATAGTTCAAAGTTTTATATGTACAGTTGTTATCAGTACCGATGGCAGCTTATATGTTCTGCAGCCCCATCAGAATATTTAAAAAATAATGAATTGAAGTATTTTTTAAAAATTTTTGGAAATTAGAGTTATTTTGCAATTTAATGCTGTTATAATCTTGCAAAATTTTAAAACACATTACCCACAAAAAATCAGTCTTCAGTTATTAGACTGTAAATAAATGCTATTGTACCTCAAAGGGCTAACTTTCTTGTAATACTGAATGGGATTCTTACATTACAAGATAGGATGAAGAATTATTCTCTCTATTGCCTCATCACTTTTCTTACCAGTGTCTGTTAGTAATGTGGAGCTGCCTTTAATATAGCTTAGGTTAAAAAGGGTTGGTCCCACTGAAAGTAACCAACGATTCTCACAGTTAAAATTGTGAATGTCTTCATTGACAAGTGCCCCACATTTGTAAACAACAATAACAGGTTAAAGAGGGGTTTTCTAACTCAAGGAAATGATACAAATTCTAAACAGCCATCCAAGGCTATCAAATTTGTTATTTGGCCTTTTTATAGTTATCTGAGTATTATCATAGGGAATAGGGAAAGTGGGTAATCCATGTGTCCTTGAAGAAAATGCATCTATTTAAGCTACAGTAAATGCAACATGTGGACTTGAAAATTTCCGAATGCTAGAAAATCAATATTATGGCTGAAATTTTTTCATAAAGTGATGAGTCATTTATATGTTTTATATCATCAGTGATGAAGTTACCTGTTTGATACTCTAGAAACAAAAATATACATAGCAAACTTTGTTGACAATGTTAATAAAATTTAAGAAAAATATATATGGTTTATGATCTATCTAAAGTAGTTGCTAAAGATATGCAATAAAGTAGCATCTTCAACTAAACTGCAATTTTTAAAAGATACTGTCTGTTAAAGAACTCTGTGATTTTATCATCTTTCAAGCAAATGACAGGTCTGAGTATATAAATCATATATCAGTCTCTTAAAAAGGGAGATAAACTGTCATTATGGTATCATTAGGATTTTTTTCTTTGATGTCATGGACTTTACAGTAGGTAATTTGCTAGTAAGAAGGGCAGTTTCATGAATAGAATAAAAAAATGAGGTTTTTTGAGGATGATAAAACTTTTTACTGTTAAAAAAATTCCACTTTAATAATGTAATAGCTTTTGTTCAGATTATTTTTTCTTTTCCTATGGGTTAATTTATTTGTACTGTTACTTTTTCTAGCTTGTTTTAAATATTAACTCATTCATATTTGCCAAGAAAGTGATTAAAATTCAAAATTTCATGCTTTCTAAAATTGAAAAGACTTGCAAAAGTTTCTTGTTCACTCTACAGCTCTTCAGTATGGGTGAAATTGTCTCTTCTCACACCTCCCTGGTTTTATTGCATATGAAATTGTTTAATTTTTAGATATGTACTTACCATTTTGAATTGATATGTGTTACTATGTTGTAAGAGATTCACTTTATTGTTTCCTTTCATGTATAGTAATGGTAAAATGTTAGAAACATCTTCTTAATTATATCTTTTCTGCTCTTAACAAAACTTCACATTTGTTGAAATTTGATATATATGTTTGATAATATGTTATATAATATGTATATTGTGTATGTCTTGAAATGCATTTATTAATGGCTAGTTATGATGACAAGGGTCTTTAAATAACTGTGCTTTGCTGAAATTTGTGTTATAAATATATTCATATAATTCTGCTATATCATAACTTTAATGGCTGGTATATACATTCTAATTTATTTAGACAGTTGTTAAAATGCTGCGGTGCTGGTCTTAGTACTACTGTTTGCTAAGTATTACTGTTGACATGAGTACTCATATCCCTTGAGAACTGGTTTAAAGCCACAATGCAGTCGTTGAATACACATGTAGTTAAAGATGTATGTAGCAGTCAATGAAAGAAACCAACTTATTCTAATTTAGTCTATTCTGAACTTGCTTTTTTATTGCATGTAGGAAAACAAATGTTTTGAATTTAAAAAAATCTGTTGTATAATTTTCCTACATTAAAAATAGTTTTTCTTATTCTCTTTTCTAAGCCAGTTAATCTTGTTTCTTGGATTGAATGATGCATTAAATATTTTTGTAATATTAAAAAAATGTAATTTGTTAGTATTTTTCTATATTGATAATAATTTAAATAAGTATTTCATTATAAGAGAGGGTGAACTAGTGATTAAGGGATATTGCAACCTTTTATTTTTATACCTTGCTTTTCATAGATCTTTGCATTAAAATTGAAACTGGTGCAATTTTGGATTGTATTATCATTTATGTATCTATCTATGAGTATACAAGTGTTACATAAGTGCATGTTGCTGGCTATTTTTTTTTAAGCTAAAATATGTTTCTGTAATTTTTGCAGACTCAAGTTCTCCATCGTGATCAAACAAATGAGTGGAAAGGATGGATGCAATTGGTTATACTGATTTATCATATGACTGGTGCTAGCAGGGTATACTTAATTTTGTTATTAAGCAATTTTTTAAATATATGAATATTTTTTTCTGTCTTGAGTAAGTAGTTATTTTGCTTCTACTTGTGGGTCATGTGATATTTTGACATGTGATGTATAAGTAGTATACATGTAACAAACATATAAATTTATTAGGTTTGAATAAAGCTTATATGAAATGGGAAAAATATTGAAATGCATGTAAGCAAATATCTGGTTTTCAGAAGTTCCAGCTGGTGACTGGTAAAATGTTACCCTCTTACACACATTCACTAATGTAACTTCTCATTTGAAATCTCTCCAGAATAATACCTTTATTCTGAAGTCAAGAACAAATCTTTTTGCTTTTGAAATCATAACATTACTCTTATTGATAATGGAGGATAAGGGAAGTTAGGTAGTTGCAAATATGATAAAAGGAAAATAGTGTTTCTAAAATTATTTTTAAAAGCTATGAACATTATCCAAAAGTTGTAAATACGATAAAAGGAAAACATCATTTGTGAAATTATTAATAAAACCCACAAGCATTGTCTAATGTTTCCTTTTATAATTTTTTTTTTATTGATTGTTCTCTTTTTGTTTTTATCAAAGTCATTCAAATCATTAAAGTTTCTCATAATTCTTGATAGTCACTATGATGCTTTAGATATAAGTATGCTTGTTCAAATATAATTGTAGTGATTTTATTAAATGTCAGGAAATGTTCTTCGGATGATGAACTAACCATACCATGTAGGAGATTATCCTGTGATGAAAACCTTCCCATTAAAAGTGAAGTTTGCATTAGTAGTTTTTAGTGAAGTGAGATTGTTTGAAAGGTTATGTGGTAGGGAAGATCCATCATTATTTGAGAAAAACCAGGGATAATATGTTCTAAATCTCTAATAGTTTGTACAACATATTTGTAAAGCCAAAATGTATGCATTAAAAGTTTATATATTAATGAGTTATGAAAGTCCTTTAAATACTTGCATAATTTCTTTGATTTTAGAACAGGTTGAAAAACTGAATTTTTGTTGTTGCTGTAACTGAAAAAACTTTTTACTTTATTCATTAATTTCTTGCTTACAAGTCATTTGAATTATAAGGGTAACAAGTTTTGTAATTTGTATTAACTTTTTAGTTAAGAAGATTCATAATTTATATCCATTTTGTTTAATTTGTTTGAAATTTAATAGGTTGTAATGATATGTTCAGTTTTCCCCTGATAGTTGACACATAGATTACACAAATACAGAGTTTAGGTTTAAAATCAAATTATTTAATATGTACAATGTTTACAGTCTTGAATTAACAAGCATAGCACATTAATTCCACCCGAAGGCACCAGGGAGTCAAGATTTCCCTTGACAGTTGGTGTCTAAACCAACTCCGTACAATAGCACTTAGTCCAGGAGTTCAAAATTCCCAAAAAGGTAATCTGACCCTAGGCCGAACAGGTCTATCACCTATGAGAATAGATCTCAAATTATGTGTGAGGTTCTCTACCTTCTCAGTTCTCCATGAAAACTTTGAAGCACCTCCTTTCTCGGAACATCTTCATCCTCTCATTCATTGTTCCATTTGTTTAGACTCTGGTTTGTCGAAATGAATGACATTATCCACTTCAACCACTTGTTCAAACTTTCCCATGCAGGGGCTAAAACACAAAAGAGCTGACAGTCTTTTCATGCTTGAAGCGATTGAAAGCTCGTTGTGGGGTCCGTTGCATGGACGGCACCCTCCTGCCAGCGGACAAAGCTGAGCTCTGCCCATAGCACTCACAAGGTCTGATCATTCACTTGTTCGACATTGACTGTCAACAGTTTACTCCCCCTTTGTCACAAAAATGATCAGTCCTGGGGTGGTTAAGGACACTTCAAACATCTTCATAAGGGCGCCTGCCTTGAAGAATTCCTATTCTTTCCAAGGTAATAAAGCATATTCAAAGCTACAACTCATATATGCTTCTATATTCTCAACCAGTGTGGAAGTATTATACTATTGGGGGTAACTTTAATTTATCTGAAATATTTATAATTTATATAGAGGAAATTATACTAAATGATATTTATACTCTCAGGAATGACGTAAATGAAGTGTTAATTATAATTTTTAAGTAAATTTCATAGTTTTAAGTGAAATGTATTTCTACATATCTTTATGTATCTTCTATATTATTTTCAGACTAAATCTTATACTGCTGTTTTTTCTGATCAAAAATTTATTTCAATACAGATTTCATTTTTACTAACTTTTACAGCAATTCAGATTTTAATATGTGAAATTTTGACTTAAGAAATGCTGTTATAAGTGGATTCATTAGATCCAGTATAACTGAGTTATATGTGTTTTTAATATTTAGGTATTACCAATTTATATGCACATACGTGTTCTAGTTACATCGTACCTTTTTCTCAGTGGTTATGGCCATTTTACCTACTTCTACCAATATGGAGATTTTGGATTTTATAGGTTATGGCAGGTGAGTAATTTTATTATATTTAGTATGAGATGAAAAATATTTGAAACAATTGCATTTTGCAAATGTAATAAATAAAGTGTTTACAATATGCATTTTTTCTCTACTCTCTCACAAATATGCATACATATGTAAATAACATGTAAACCTTTGTTTATTCAATATCAGTTTTTGAGCTTGTATTTTCATATGTACTGTATTAATCATAATCAAGACATATAAATCACCCAAAGCTTCTGTAAAATAATTATTGGGGAAGTGAAAAATAGTTATACTTATTTAAACCAAGTATCTTTGAAATTTAATACATTCTTATTTGAATTCAATATAGTAGAGCCAATTTCATCATTTTAGGTTGATCTGTACAATGTATTAATGCTAAAATTAATTCAGTGTCTGTGTGTGATTTATAGCAGATGTGCTTTTTTTTTCCGAAGCAAAATATTCTACATCTCATCTCAAGGAGTTATATTTATAATCCTCTGTTAAATATAGAAACATTGTATGGGTATGTTAAAAATTATGAAATAATTTATTTATTTTACCTTATTTAAAGTACTCTGAGTACTAATACTGACAATTTTAGTGTTAGTCTCAGCTGAAAAATTTGCTTTAGAAAGCATATTTAGTAGTATATTATTTAAATTTTTAATGAAAAATAATGAAAATTGGAAATTCCATTGTTGTAATTTGTTCTTAAATGTATAATAGATAATTGTTCCTAAACATTTATTAAA
Source organism: Dolomedes plantarius (assembly GCA_907164885.2). NCBI lineage: Eukaryota > Metazoa > Arthropoda > Arachnida > Araneae > Dolomedidae > Dolomedes > Dolomedes plantarius. The sequence goes on along the minus strand of OU015494.1, from coordinate 60,524,240 downwards.
TAACTCACCAACTGATTCTTATGTGTTTGAAAAATTCCTTTGTTTCTCAACGTCTTACCATTATGTGCTGTATATCTTTTCCTCCATTCATTAGGTTATAAATTATTCTGTTTTTGAAGCAATAACATAATTTGTGATAAAATTATTTTGCTCTTAGAGTACCAATAGCAGAAGAAGTGAAAAAAAGTGTTTATGTATATGTTTTTTTTATTTATTTTCCCCCAACTGTACTATCTTTTATGAATTGTCTGCAATAAGAGTTATTTTATAAATATTCCAGAATATCAATACAAATGTTGAAATTAACTTTAAACTTTCTTTTGGAAGTTGAAGTTCATTTGAGAAACCTGTCAGATTTTGAACACAGACAGCATTTGGTTTGGGAGAAGAATGATTTGAACATGTGGCTATGCTTCATAAGGATAATATGCCTTTCTATAAAGCTTGCACTTTGTGAAAGTTTTTTCCTACGGAGTAATAAGTATGAAATTTTTCCTACGGAGTAATAAGTTCATCAAAATATTTAATGGGATGTGTCTTATATGTATTACAGTCTCACCAAATTTTGCCACATGTAAACACTGTCACACTTGTAAGCATCAGGGTTGGAACTCACATTCTTGAACTATTTTTATGTATCAAATCTTGGTCAGAATTATTTTGATTATATTGCTGTAGCAGCTGAATTTTTCTTGTTCTGCTCTCGTATTTAATAGTTTATTTATGTATTTGTAGTATATTTTGTTTCTTAACTGAAGTATATGTTTTATACATTTTTCTCTTAGGTTATTTTTCGGTTAAATTTTTTGGTAGTCGTCCTATGCCTTTGCATGAACCGTCCATACCAGTTTTATTACTTTGTGCCTCTTGTGTCCTTTTGGTTCGTTGTGATGTTTTTAACTCTGAAGTCTGTACCTCAGGTTACAGCTGCATCAGCTGAAGGTTGTTCTTTCTGTATTTATTATAACATTTTTAGTGTTTTTAAAAATATTATTAAATTAAAATTAGATTTAAAAAAGTAAAAAATTTTCTCATTTGGCTTTGTTTCTGATCTATAGATTTTATTGTATGTAATGTACAACATATCAAATTTATGACTTCTGTAAAATAATTTATTATTCAATATATTTTAAATGTATTTAATATAAGAACTAAGTCATTTGTATTTCACTCTAAAAATTTTTGTTTTATAACATACATAACTATTTCTAGTTTTTAAAAATTTTATTTAATTTTTTTTCTAGAAATTTCACATTTGTTTTGATGCTGTCATTGATATTATCTCATATAATAGCCAAACCTTGCCTTTATGCAAATTCTTATTTTGATCTATAAATTAGAGCTACTATGTTATATATTATTCCTTAAATATAACAATTAGTTTAAAAGGTGGCAAACAACTTGTGTTAATCATTGTGTTGTCTAAGTCATTACCTGTTTTACAGCTACATCTGCTTAAAAATTTCACATCTTCATAATTATGTGTTTGAATGAAATTCAGATTTATATCCAAGTACACTTTTTTGCTATTATAGTCATTCATTGCATGAATACACAAGTTTGAAATATTGATGATATGAAATTTGATTAAATTAGATTTAAATGAGTTAGAATTTAGTATTAGCTTCAAAATTTTAAACAAATTTGAAGTTCATCAAAATATTTAATGGGAGAATTTAGGCAAAATAGTGCACAATAAAATTTAATCCAAAAATTCAAACTGTCTCAGAATTATTCTATTTTGATCATTTGTAATTCCTACTCAATGATTGCATGTATGTTATTTAAAAAAACAAAAACTTTGAATGTATGTTATAGTAATAATAGTGGATTTTTCCATTTTTTATATGCATGATTTGTTCATTTGACAAGTTACATTTTGCTACTTATTTTCTTTACCTGTTTGCTTCTGAAATTTAAATTTTATTTATTTATTTATTTGAAAATGCCAGGCATTGGGTACTTAAGGCCTAATCCTTCTTCTAGTTCTCCAATACTTTTGAACAGTACACTTAACATTTTTAAGTACAGTGCATATATCAATATGCTCGCTGTTCATTGATTTTACAGAATTACAGTAGTAAAATTAAAAAGAGTTCTAATTTTTTAGCATAAATCTAAACAATTGGGCATTGAGACAATCATGTCCAGTTAGAGGGCAAAAGTAAGCAATAGCTGAGTCATATACATTAAAAAAAACTTTGAATTTTCAAATAACAAAGTTTTTTTTCAAAAACTTTGTTATTCAAAAGATATCTTTTGAATCAAGGGATTTTTATCAATAAGACATTCCTAGACCTTTCCCTCAGCTTCATTACACATTTGATGAATAAAGTCCAGTTTTATTCAACATTTGGCTGATTTGGTTGGCTTCCAAAGGATAGTAATAGTAGCTGTTGTACTAAATCAGGATTGGTCTGCCAAAGACGGCAATAATATTTTACCGTGGTAACCTCCCAAATTATGGCAACCAAACTTCTTCCTTTCGAGGTGCGGAGAAGGGTATTTGTTTATGAATGGAACTATTTCAATGTAATGTTGTCTTTCCCGCTTCTTAATAAATAATTCTACTGATGCCTAGTACACTATTTATGCATTATTTGTGCATTTCAAAGAGTATTTTTCTGTTTCATACTTACATTTTTCAGAAGTTTTTTTTTTTGGGGGGGGGGGGGGGGTTTGGTTTATAAATTAATGTAAGATTTGTAATTACATTTCAGTTTTTCTAAAAAATGGTATTTCTACTTTTTCAAAGAGTATATATATATATATATATATATATATATTGGCGTTCGAGATCAAAATCTCACTAAAACAGTCCCAACTTAGTACTTCAGCCATAATAGTTTTCTTCATTAAGAAATCAGCCATTTTATTACCTTTAATGCTGCTGTAAGCAAGAATTCACTGTACCATGATCGAATCAGCCGAAAAGCTCAAAAATATTCTATAATCATAGACTAACTTTGAGTCATATATTTTATTGTCAGAAATAATTTGTCTGGAGATTCTGCTTTTACAGGCAATTAATTGCCTTAAGACTATATATTACAGTTTACCATCTAAACTAGTTGTGTCTCTTCCAGTAGTCTTATAAAATGTAAAAATTTCATTGCAGATCCCTGCACCAATACTTCTGTCAAACACATAGCCATTGGTAAATACATAAATCCAAAAGTCTTTAGGGTTTCTTTTCTTGATTATTTCATAGGCAATCACACAAATCTGTGAGCTGTGCATTTCTCTTTTATCTATTTTCATTTCCAAATACAGATGTTGCTGAATGTTGCTGTAATCAAGTGGGCACAAAGACCTACTAGCAAGTCATTTTCACAAGCAATAGCAAAATCTTCTGCAGTTTAGTGCATGGCCAGGTTAAAAAAACTTTAAAAAACAGGTTAAATCTTCAGGTTTCTGCATTCCCGGAAGTTGTAATTTCCCTAATAATTGTTATTTGGAAGCCTATAGAGTTTATGTAGTAAAATTCCAGAAAATTAAGAACAATAATAGTTGACTTATCTGATCTGAGACCACCATCGTGGAATGCAATTGTTTTGAATAATTACAAATAACATTTTTTCTAAGTAAAAAGGGAAATAATTTTTATCCAATAATTTCCTAAAATATGCTGATATATAACAATTCCAAAGCTCAAGATTGCGTACAAAATAATTTAATTTTACAATTGAAGTGAAATCCTTTCTAACAGTTTTCTTTGTAAATACCAACCTTTGGAAGTCATCATATTTCTGGAAATATATTTCTAAAATGTTTTTCAATGCACGAAAAGGTTTTTAGACAAAAGATATTATGTTAAGGGAATTACTATCTTTTTAAGTCTATGGTGAAAGCTTACATTGATTGTTTCTCTTTGTTAATACAAATATTAAATTATTTACTATCCAATTTCGTTGTCAGGAAGATTATGTGAAGATATGTGTTAATCTGATGAAAGCATATATAATATCATGTGTTTGGACTTTATTCTATATAAATAATTTAAACTTGGTTATCTCTCTTGCATTTCTAGCCAATCCTTTGCAGTATTTCTATATGGTTCTAAAGTTTGTTGGTCTCTTTGGAATTGTTACAGTGTTGTACATGTCTGAAGTAAGTATTCTTTGGCTATGTTATGCTAAGAGATGTGGTTTTGAAGAGTAATTAAGGTTTATTTTTTTCCACCATGTCAGAGATAATTATAAAAATTTAGTTTTTAAGTTCCAATACAATTAATATCCACTGCATTTTAATTATTTTTTAATATTTTAATACTATAAGAATAGAAAGTAATGGTAAAATAATGGTACAACTGTAAGCGGTATGTTTTTTCTTCCCCCCCCCCCCCAAAGATCTTTTGCTCATTTTCTTTATTTTTTCTCTAGAAGGATTTTATATAAAAACACTAAAACTACTGTATATAATTATAGTTAAATTTAAATACTTTAAATACATATCATACATTACATATTAACATACATATTTAAATTTCACAAATTAAATATGTATGTTATGTATGTTTCACATACAAATTGGAAAAGGCCAAAAGTTGCTTATAGTAAATTAAGTTCAATCTGTTCTCTTGTACAAAAATTATCAGAAAGTATCTTTGTTTTTTCACATTATACCCTCATTTGCTCTTTCGAGTTTTAGGTGCCTTTCTGTCCAGTAAAACAGAGGTAGCCCCATAATGTAGCAGATTGAAATAGCAATTATCTTGAGCCAAACATATAAAAGGGTGCCTACTAGTCATTCTTTGTGACATACAGGAGTAACAGAGAGTGCTATATGATACAAATCAACCTGCTAGTAAATATGTCCAATATGAACTACTATGACTCTAGAGAGATTATGCTGTACTTGTTGATGTTTGTCAGTTAAGCATATTTTCATTTCCATTTTTTTTTCTAGAAATACCTATGTCAATAAAATTTTTACTAAGACAAATATATTTCTTCCCTAGTTTTTTAACTTTAGAGAAATCTCATAATAAGAGTGATCTAAAAGAAAGTGTTTTTGGCAAATATATCAGCTTGTTTGTTGCCCTAAATATCACAATGGCTTTGGATTTATTATAGGAAAAATCTTGCTCACTGAGCTCAAAAGATGCTTAGTAGAATTTGTGCACTAAAAATTCAGAGAAGGAGGAATGTAACCAGGACATTAAGTGTTTGTATTGCAACCTGTGAGTCAATGAGCAAGCCCCATAATGTAGACGATTGAAATAGTGAATATCTTGTAGAGCCAAGCATGTAAAAAGGTGCTTACTAGTTACTCTGTATAATACATAGTGGACATACAGGAGTAACAGAGTGTCCTTTAAGATGTAAATCAACCTACTAGTTTTTTAGTTTATGAACTAGAGTTTTAACCCCTCATTTATGCTTGAGTACTGAAGTCAAATTACTGTAGAAATATACATATAATCTGTTTGTGCATGCTTGTACATATAACCTAACACTTGTAAACTATTAAAATACGTAATTATTTGTTAGTATAGAAATAATAAGAGAGTTTTAGAATTAGTCTTAATGTGTACTATCTTTTATATATACAGTAACCACCGCTTATAGTGATCACTGGTTATAAGAATCAACCGTTTATAAGAATCAATATCGCGAAAACAAAAACAAATGAATTATTTCCATGTTAAAATTTTCGCTTTAAAGCTCAATCCCCAGTTATAAGAATCAGTTTACACTCTTCGCTTTCCTTTCGTTTTTTCCAAAAGCTACTTAAACCCTCAAAGGCACGAAGTTCTTTCTCTTTTTTTTTAAGAAAGATTGATAAGATGGGATGGAATATAGTCGTAAAATTCACCCCGTTCTTTATAGACATAACATAATAGTTTCCCTTAAACGCTTTACCACAACATATGTCCTATTAGTTTGACCCGGGGCAATTTACCCTCCCGAGGTAATCTTCGTCTAAGACTATAAGTATTGAAAGAGGTATAAACAGCCTTCTGAAAACTTCATTACGTCAAACTACCGTAGAAACTTTTTCTTGCTCCTTCCTATAGTTGAAATGTTAAAACTGTTAAGCAGGTTGTTGTAACTTGTAACAAATATTGTATTTTTTTTTTGTCTTCTCTTACTATAAGTGTATCTACTTATAGGTCTAAAAATTAAGTTTTATTTTTAAAACTATAAAAATAATTTAATAAAAAGATTGTTAATGTAAATTAAAGATGTATTTTATGGTAAATTATCTAATATATGTAAATATAAGTGTGTGTGTTCCTGTCCAAAAACCTAATTTTCGGTTATAAGAATCAACCGCTTATAAGAATCAAAAACAGTAATAACAAACGTGATTCTTATAAGCGGAAATCACTGTATATCTATAGTGAAACTTCTCCATGGTGGCCAGTAATGGTTCCTAAAAAATCTGCCGCTTTGTGTCGCGGCTGGTTAGAAAGTTTCACATATATGACATAAATTTCAATCCTTTTTTATTATTAAATGCCAATCTAAATTCTTTTTAACCCTTTGCAATAAAGCATTAACCCCTCAAATACCAACCCAAATATCTATTAGTTTTCCCCTAAGGCACGCACTATCCCGTTATATAACTGTTATATAAGATTGGAGAACTTTCCACCGATCACACCATATGATGCCTTATAGTCATGTGTCAGTTTCTAACCAATTAAAGTTCCATGCGCCTGAAAATCTGCACTTTTCTCAATAATTCCGTAGCTTTTTGGGTGTCTGTTCTCATAGAGTAAGCATATAAGTTCCTTCCTGTCAAAATGTATGGGCGGGGCTGGGTCCCCATCCCCGGCCAGCATCACGCAATGTGTTCGAATAAATCTAATTGATGTTCTATGAAACAGTGTCGGAAATAAAGACTATGTATGAACCAGCTGCCTTTTTCCTGATATGAATCCGAGGTGTTTTATTGCCCTCTCCATCTACCTCGCCACTCACTACTTCAACTACACATTATGGATCTGAAATGTTTGAAGCTCCCGGCTATTGCTTCGCCCCACCACAGTTTCCATTTGCTTATTTACAACTACACCCCGAGCTTACTCCACTTATTATTACATATATATATATATAAAAACATGGAGAAAAATAGAGATACCCTGTGCAGCTTATGGGACAGTGTTTTGTTGTGGGGTAACTAATAAGTAGGCCTCAGTGCTCAGCATTAAGAGGGTTATAACTCCTCTAGTGCATTAAAAATAAGATTCGTGATGATGTTAATTCTGTTTGTGGAATCAGAATCAGGGGTGTTTTATTACTTGTTATTATTTATATTCATAAATTGTATTGAGATCATTTGAATGCCACATTATTGTACTTTTTGTCTGTGTGAATTTTTTTTTAATTATTATTATTTTTTTTACCAGTATTAAAATTTCCATATGAATGATAGCTATTAGAAATAAATCAGATTGTGAAAGATTTGATTATGTATGATCAGATGTGTGATAAGTTGCTTACATGAGTACTGTGTCAAGATTCTTTTTTTGCTTGTTTGTTGATCTTATTTTTAATTGTTTCATACATTGTATTCTAACGTAATGCAATTGTCATGTCAATTTTTTTACAGGTATTTTTTGAAAAGATATTTGTTACACGTCCGTGGAAAGCCCTGTTTGTCACAACAGATGATTCTATCAAAGAATGGTGGTTCAGATGGAAAATTGATCGATATGTACGTTAAAATATAGTTTCTTTATCTTTTATAGGAAAATAAACAACTGATATTCTCATCATTGTGCTTTTCATATTAATTGGGGAAAAAATCCAATAATTAATTCAGGAACCTTGTTTCCTTGTGTAATGTTTTCTCCTCTGCAGACTAAAAAGTAAAGAATGTGTGACATTCAAACTTGTATATTTCAAAATATTATAATTTGTAATGTATATTGCATTGCCTCATATTAAAATTTATTATATTATTTGCAGAGTGTACTTTTTGGTATGCTTTTTGCATTTGGCCTTCAACTTCTGAAACAGTATCATATTTTAGATGATAAAAATCGAGGAAACTTGTTTTCAAGAGGTATTGCCATGTCGGCTGCTTTGGCTGCATTTGTTGGATTAGGGGTATTTATTTATTTTTTATAGTATAATAATAAGACTTGATAAATTCTTTTTATATTACATGCTTAGTTATTATCTTTGATTTAAATGTGGAATCAATTAATGCAATATTGTGAATCTTAATAGGGATATGCCATGTTTGCATTTCTTTGTCGAAACAAACGAGAATGTAATGAAGTTCATCCTTACATATCTTTTGTACCAGTAAGTTTAATTTCCCACATATTTTAACAATGTTATCAATATATTATTTATTTTAAGCATAATAATTTCTGATTGGTAGTTTTGAAAGGTTTATGAGTTAAAAAATAATTTTAATAAATGTTAATACAGAAATTACTTTAGATATGTAATATGCCCCCGAATAATTATGTGACAAAATGTTTAACATCTACCTTATATTTTATATCAGTTTATAAAGTATTGTATGCATTTTATTTTTTATTTTGTTTTATTATTTTATATTAGTGACAAATTCTTTTGATATGGTTCATGACCTTTATACATTTTTTTTAAAGGAAAACTGCTGTGACAATCTTCTGAAACAAATTTCCTTTTCACCCCCTAGTTTTGTTGCTTCAAGTTTGTTTTGAATTTTTTTTTAAACATTGTAAATTCCTGTGAATCATTGAGATTTCATTGCAACTATAACTCTTATCATGATTCTTGTTAATATTTTATCAAATTTTAATTGAGAATTTTCTTTTCTTTTAGTTACATTTATTTTGTTATCTATACTGAAAACTGTTAAATGGAGTTACTTATATTTCTTTATATTAAATGTTTAAAACTTAGGTGGATTTTATTCTTGTTATTGTATTTAATGTATTTTAATCCATGATTTTTAGATTCTGTCTTATCTCATATTGAGGAATATTAGTGGCTACTTGCGAACAAAGTATAGCATGTTTTTTGCTTGGTTGGAAATATTTTCATTGGAAGAAGATATTTTTAAAAATTATGATTTTCATTTAATATCACTAAATAAACTTTACAGTTAATGTCTATATATTTATTGATCTTACTTTAGTACATTTAATTAAACATTGTTATATAGCTTTATATAGTACTAGCTGAAAACCCGCACTTCGCTACGGAGTACATTCAAATTAATACAATGGTCAATGTATGCAATTATGCCAAAAAAATAAATAATCTATATATATTTATAATAATGCAACGATCAATGTATGCAATTGATGTAAAAAACAAAAAATATATATATAAAATAATCGTAAGGGATATTTTTATAGACAAAAATAATGTAGAAGAAAATGTTCAATAAATCTAATAGAACATACTAAAGAATATAGTACAGTTAATGTAGTACAAATTTTAGGAACTTATCTTTTACTGTATTTTAATATTTTTTTTAATAATGTCCATTGTCTGCTGCATTAGAAAGGAAAAAATATTTTTTTTGTCTATTTAGTTGTTATGCACATGACGATAAATTTATTTAAAGTACCAGAAAAAGAAGTCACATGTTCAGCATTTAATACATTATTTATAAAAATTAACTCTTAAAAAATTCCACCAAAAATCAGAAAATGGAGGGTAAAAGATTCAAAAAAGATTTCATTTTAAAGGGATTTTTATGATCTTTCTCGTGATATAAATTTTATACCCTCAAATTATGATTTAAATGCAAACTTAAAAAAAGTTACTAAAACAGCTTAAAAATTTTAATTTTAAAAAATCTATGAAGAATTTTTCAAAAATCTCTCATAGTGCATCCCTACACTATAAGAAGAATCGCCAGCGGTTTGGTCTGTGTGTTGTATGTCAGTCAGTTATGGAACTGTTTTATATAGATAGATATGCAACTTCTGTTTTTAAGTTTCTGACTCATATGTATAAAGCTAATTTTTTGGTTGTGTTTTTTAAAATCAGGAATGGAAAAATTTGTCTAAATCTGCCTGTCTAAACAATTTTTGTTAGCAGTTATGCAAATTACTCATACAAAAAATAAGTAAATACTCTTTTTTTGTAGCTGATAATTTTTTATATATTTTGATCACTGTTAATAACTTTAGGAAAATATAATATGTGTTGCTCAAATGTCATATATTCATGTAATATATCATTAAGGGATCGCCATCAAATAAGATTTTTGCTCTTAAAAGTAATATGCAGTTGAACCTCTATTGATCATTCCCCGAATAATCATTTTCCTATTTGTGCTGTTTATTTCATCCAGTCCGGATGTTGCTATTTCTGTGTCATGTTCCTGCATCTATAGTTTTCAAACATGTATTGTGTAGTGTAATAGGTTCCTTTAAAAATGATTGATTGAGGTTCCACGATATATAAGAAAATATAAATAACCTGTGATAGATATTTATTTAAAAGAGGTAATTCAAAATCAGGTTACAGAATTTTTCCTAATTTTAGTACAATAGTTAATAGCTGTGTTTATATTATTATTTTTTTGTTTTACAGTCTGTTGAAATTTTAAAATCTTGTGTTGACATATTTTTAAGTAAAAGTTTAATACTTTTTCTCTAATTAATAGTATCCATTCGAGATGCAGTTTTCTACTACTATACAAGTTAATTTGCAGATGCATGTTGTAATATATTGTATTTAGCATGGAAAAGAAATAGCACCTTATTTGTCATGGAGTATCTTTTAAAGAATTTTTGTTATAACATTTTAAAATTAGTTTTCTGAGGTGATTCTTGAATAAGCATCTATATGTTTGTGAATATCATAAATAGAGCTTGAATATCTTTTTCATTCAATTTTAATTTAAAATAAAGTATGTTCATAGAATTTGGTTTTTTTAAATTTTTTCTCTGGATCTATTATTTCTTTGAATGGTAAATATCAAAAGAAAACTGCAGTTTTATTTGTGTCATTTATCAAAAAATTGAAATAAGATTTCATCCCAAATATTTGATCATTTATACTGAAGAAAATAATCCTAAATTATTAAAATATCTACAGCTTACAGAAAACTTGTGGCAAATTCATACCAGAAACATACAGCTGCTTAAAATCCATAAGAATAAAATTAAAGGCTCCTTTATCCAGTTTTTTTTATTATTAAAATAATCTTAATTATTATTTAGAAGTATGTGGCCATATTATAATGCCATATAAGCTGTAAAGGAATGTTTTGTCATACAAACATTACAGGGATAAGTATATGCTAATGTATATATATGTATATGTTTGCCTTATATAGAAGTTCCAATGCAAAAATACAATATTTAAATAATTGTCAAAAAAAATTTATTTTCTAAATTAATACTTTTAGTAACTAATATTTCTTTTACAGCTTTTCATAGCTCAGTATCATATCTGGTTAGCAGCAGATACCCATGGGATTCTGGTGTTAGTTCCTAGCTACCCTGTGTTAAATGCTTTAATAACATCATTTATCTTCGTATGTGTGGCCCATGAAATTCATGTTCTAACAGACATTCTTGTGAAATATGCTGGTACCTTCAGACTGGAAATATCTCACAGAAATGTTACCATCTTTTTCTTATTTCTTGTTCCAATTGGAATACATGATGGCATGTTTTAAGTGACTGTGGATATCTTAAAATACCCAGAGGACTTTCATACGTTATTTATTGAAAATGTATACAGTATGCTAATAACCAAAATATCTGTAGAAAACTTACAGAGACTTTTTTTAATTTCAGGCTATATGATAAGTCATATGCAAATAATTCTATATGCTTTTTTTGTTTTTTACCAAAATTAAACAGCATGTAGTGCCATATGTATATCTTTGTATATATATATATATATATAATATATATATATATATATATATATATATATATATATATATATATTAATAGAAAATTTGTTTGGTGGATATGACTTAAATTAAGCCATCATTTCTAGTGTTTTTCATTACATCTTACATTCATTTAGGCATTCTCTCTCCACTGAATTATAAATCATATAGTGTTGATTTTATAACTGATATGTCTCATATTATGATTAAAAATATCAATAAAATAGTGAACATCTAATGTAGGCTAATAACTATTCTAATGTGAATTAGGGGAAAAAAAAATTTTCATCCAGGGATATATTTTTTATTAGACATCATGTAATTTGCTTGTATGGGTATAAATGTTTTTTAAAAATGTTTTGAGAAACAGTAAATTCTGAAGAATTTTCTTTTAACTATCCATTTTTTAACTATTCAGCAAGATTTGCTGAATTAATATACTTGCTTATAAATTATATGAGTCGCAAAATTATTCATACAGAGTTTGTATGATATTAAAAAATGGTTGAATTTTTAGCATATGAGTATTTTAGAGATCTTTGAAAATTATTTTCATTCTTTAGCTGGAAAAAATCCACCCTAATTGCAGTTACATAGAGAAGAAAATCAAATCAGGCAACTGAACAGATTCTCAATGACTTTACTTTGAGAATGCAAATCTATTAAGAATCTAATTGATTAATCTGCTTTGATAAAACAAGGTATCTTGTTCTCCCTATCATTATTCATTTTACAATGTGTGTTTAAATCTTTTCATGAGTTCATCAATTTTGTGAACATGTACATGATACAACCAAATGATAAAAAGTGAGTTTCACCTTATGTAATCATCCAATTATATACTTAATTGTGTGGGAGAATCTGTTTCTCCCCAATCTTCTGTGACTTGAATTTTTTTTTTTTTGGTAAATAGATTATATATACATATACATATATATATATATAGTGATATTGACCATTGGTGTTTTCAGCAGCATTCATTTCTCATGTTCCTTGTCAAATTTCTATTTAAAATTTATTGATTATGTTGGTCTTTTCATGTGACTTTTAAAAATTTATATCTTCTGTATATATAAGATGAAACAAAACAAAACTGCAAAAAAAGTTCTTAAATTCTTTTCATGTGAAAGCAGAGAAGTCCTGTTTTTATGATGAGTTAACTTGAGTGCAACAAACTATTTGTCCTAAAACTTTGTAAATTGTATGCATCATACTAACAAAGCTGCTGTGACATGTCTGATGAGTCTTGTTGTCCATTAATATCTTAAAATATTTGACTTGTTTTTTCTCATCATTAACCATTCATATCAAATGGCAACATTACATTGAAAGTATTTAAAATATGTAGTTTTATACAAATGTATCATAATTATATATTTTATCACTTGTAGAATATTTTTTACAATAAAAGTCATTTGTTTTTGTCTTTATAATCTTTTAAAAAATTCTGTACTTCACTAAGTTTATAATTTTGAGTCTATTATGAAAGTTGTGATATTAACAAATTTAAAAAGTTTCTTAAAAATAAAAGAATTGCGTCTAAGTGAATGCAAGTTTCTTTTGTACTAAATATTTTCTGAATTATAGATGACTATAAAAATAAATTTCAAGTGTTTTCAGTTCACAAAAAGGTACTTGATTTTTTGTAATATTTTCTTGATTTTTTCCTCGTAACAATCTCTCCCACCCCTATAATAAGATTTAATTTCCTTCTGGACACCATAAAAAATTTCTTAAGAAGTAGAAGTTCTAAATTCTGGGATTAAACCACCAAACACTTCTGTGGGAAGGTGTGTATGTGTGATGGGTGGGGGATCCAATGCTCACCCTGTAAAACTACTCTAGTTGTGAAGTCAATCATTTTGGTGATCATTCTTTCGAAATGTTTTGTAACATGTTAACTTTCTAACTTGTTAAAGTTTGTTTCCTTTTTGTTACCTACATTATATTTAGAACCACTTAACTATGCTTTTCTTTTGGTTAAAATAAAAAAGCTGGCCACAGACCTAAATTTTTAAACTGCTATCCTGCTTCACAAAATATTAAGGAAACCCTGAATCCCTGTGTATATAAAAGTGGGAAGTCAGAATTTATCATTCTTGAGATCATGGAAGAATTCTTTTTTTAACAAAATTTGTCTGCTTAATAGTACTGTTTTTATCATGATGATAATGCTGGATTCTGCATGAAAGGAAAGTAAGAGTTTGTACAGACGTGTTTTGCAAACATAAATTCTCATGCATAAACTAGTATAGAGCAGATGAGGTGTATTATTGATTACTGTAATAGAATCAAAGAAAATGTCTATTCCCCCAACCTATCAAAAATATATTGGCACAGCAAGTAATATATTTGACTTCAAAGAGAAAAATCATGACACCAGAGCTAAAATACTGGAGTAGATGAAGAGAAGTTTATCACTGTTAGTATTCTATTCAACTACATTTATCACTAGTCTTTTTAACAATTCCTCTGTTTGGTAATTTTTAGATACCCCTAAAAATATTTTCAAAATGTTCGATTTTACATACATTATCTTTAAATTTGATAAAAAATTATCACTAAAAAAACAAGAATAGTAGAATGAAATAGTTTGCCCAATTCATATTCCTTAGCATTTCTAAACTCATTTGCTAGTCACTATGTTTTATGAGCTGGCCATAATCTTCTGACAAATTGAGTTTGTTGGATTAGAATTCACCCCTATTGAATATGCTACATTTAAGGTAATAGCTCTCTTATGCACATTATGTAGTTGTTTCTTTTTCAGTTGCCAGATTAAATATCTCAGTTCAATTTGCAATAATCATCAAGTTGTTGATTAGCTGCTAAAAATGGCTAGGCATAGAGAAAGCTTTCTTGTTTTCAACAGAGCATCCATTTTTGCTGCATATTTATGCGTAGTATTTTCAGTACACGTAAAATAATATTTTAAAACTTATTTTGATTTAATCCTTTGCTGCTCTCTTAAGAAATGCAATTTTTTTCTTAACAAAATTTCTTACCACAAATTGCATGAATGTATGAACCTTAGCGAATCAAAAAGAGAGAGTATAGTGAAATTAAATATTTAAATAGCTGTCACTAGACTGTTATGTGAGACGGAAAAGGTGGTGCATCATTGAGCCTCCTGGATCTTCAATCTTGAGTGCTAAGCTGTGGGGAATTTTTTTCTGTGTATTTTTTCAATCACAATTAGGCAAAATGCAAATTTTTGAATTCTGCTTTTTGCTTACAAAGATAGATTTTTAAATAATTGTATAGTTTTTAAAATTTAAAGTTTTTCTGTTGCTGATTTTTTATAAGGCACTAAATTATTGTCTGTCAGTGCATAACTTTTTAAAAATAATAAGATGCTTGAAAAATATGCACATTGAATTTCAAGATTTATTTTCTAATGTAGGTTATAGAACTCAAAAATATGCATTTGCTAATCTGCGAGTAGAAAAATTTTCCCAACTTAACTTGTGATTTAAGGTGTAAGAGGTCAACTGATAGTGCACAGCCTTTGGGAGTTCAAATAGGTTTATGTCCTATCATCATCAAACCATGTTGAATAGCTTAGCTTACTGTTGATTGTAAGACTAAAACTTCCTTAGGTTTTAAAATCATAAATACTGTCAATTTTTTTTTATTTCATCACACTGATGTTTATATATTATTATTATTAACTCAGAATGTAAATAATTATTGACAGCATATTGAAACAAAAGCTAATTATTCACATCAAATAGGAACCAAGTTAGAAACCAGGTATATAAATAAAAATATAATTAAAAATGTAGGAAACAACTGTTTAAAAACAGTTTTTATCAGTATTAAATATATTCTGGTCATGTGTAATTCATAAGACATAATTACAGATACATGATTAATATGTATATATATATATTACGAATGTATACAAGCTAAAAAATATTCATCAAGGTTTATGAAAATTTTTTTTAAATAAGTTTTGTACATTTTGCTTTTTTTATTTTCTGATAATTCTTTTGTGTGTTTGTGTGTAAAAAGATGAATATTTGACATCTATTTATTAATTTCCTCAAATTTGTATATTTATGATTCTTGATGTTTGCTTATATTGAATTTTGCAAGTATTTAATTTCTAATATTCCAAAAATGGCTTTTAACGTATAAAATGTATATAACTACTTTTTCTTGTAACAACTTTAGATGTAGTTAAGTTTTGTTTTTGTAAACTAGGCACTATTATTATTTAAATTTAATAGATATTAATTAGTAAAATAAGGTTTATCTCTATTATCACATGAAATATTTTTGCAACTGGAAAAAGTCATAAGGAAATTATTTGTGCTATATTTATTGTAGTCATCCATAAATGAGTGCCAAATTGTTGCTCATGTTATAAAAATTTTCAAAATATACAGATACATTTTGCAATTATTTTTAATGTAAATAAACTTATGGTTAAAAACAATGCTTTTTATGTTGTGTGTTGTGTTTCTGATAGGTGTTTCCTAAAGTTCTTATTTCTGTTGTCAGAATCGCCTCCCCACTTTTAATATGTTTTGTCCTCATATTATAGATTGTTTGGAAGTAAGAAAGATTTGAACTCAAAAACATACCATTACCACATAGGAAATATTTTCAGGGACAAACATATCGATTTTTAACTACATTACATGCTTGAAATTAAGGAATGGTGGAATCCAGTGGTCTTATCATTGGATTAATGTTGAAGGAATTTCATAAACAATGGCTGTAAATAATTATTCATGCATAACAATGCAAAAAAAAGGTATTTTATTTCCACACACATAGACAGTTCAAACAATCAGAACAGTAACGTAACGTTATTCTTGGCACAAAGCGAAAAAAGACAAAACCCTTTTACATCATGGTGAATTTAAAACTAAAACATTATAATCATATTGATTCATACTGACATCTAGTGGCAGAAGAATAAAACTATAAGTGCTTTCAAACAAGGAAACTTGAGATTATCATCAAACTACTACTGTAATTGTTCCATCACTGAGTACTCAATTAATAGTCAGTTTACATGATCTGTAATCCTATTCTGATGGAAATTTGTAAAGTCATGGAAGTGATCATACAAAAAGGAAAAAAATCAAAAAATTTTCTTCCTAAAGTACTGATTTTCAAAATAAGGTAAAGGCAAAAAGTTAGCATGTAAGTTCAGTTAATTTCAGATAGTAAGAAGTTGCTTGGCAGCTGAAAGTTTTTATTTTCTCTCCATAGTCACATATAGAATGCCAATTTAACTGGAGATAGGGAACTTAAATATGTACAGGGTATTTTCTTAAATATGACTTTATTAATGTCCTTATGCAGCTTAAAATATTTAAATGCATTTTATAACTTTTCGTAATAGATTTCCTTTTCTTTTTTTTATATCTATACTTTTCTTAGGAGCGAGGGGTTATTTTCAATAAAAAATAGATGATAGTAATAAAACAGAAACAGATATTTATTTAGGAATGTCAAAAATGAAATATCATTTAGAAATATAGGGAGAAAGCTGAAAAATCCTAGAATTGCATTTCATGATTCTCAATAGTAAAAATAATTGAAAAAAAAATCAGTAAAAGGTTTAAAGTACTTACCTAATGTGAAAACCTAACCTGAAATAATAAAAAAAAAAGGTCACAATATGTGATCCACCAAAGGCTATATAAGTTATAAATCTCTGAACACAGTAAGGGAATGTTCAATAGTTATGTAAGCACATGTTTAGTCCTTTTAGACCCGGAGCTTTGCTTACATAAGATTTAGCAAAACTGTCATTATTTCATGAGCCAAACAATTCTTTTCAACCATTACATTTATGTATATTTCTAAATAATAGTGTATATAGATTTTAAATCATTAACAGTAAATACTACATTGAACAGTGAATAAAAACAGTCAGAGTTACATCAACATTGTGAAGGTTTTATTAATTCTTTGAAAGTAAGTAGTATAATACAAGAATTACTAAACTAGTACAGATGGCAGTGGAGTAAATGTGGTCAAGAGTGCATCACAGTGTGCATGTTTTCTGTCTTACGTAAGCATTGTTCTGATCCCCCTTTCTCCTTTGTCAGCAAAAATAAACAAAGCTTGAAACCCCCGACTCCTTAAATTCTTGCATAATACTTGAACAGTCCTTAATGATAAGAAAGAAAGAATTTGGTGCAAAAATGATGATAAAAAAAAAAAAAAAAAAAAAAAAAAAGCAGAGATGATGGATTTGCTGAAATTCAGAGAAATGGATTATAAAAAGCTTAAGCATGAAAAAATAAGAATATGTAGTTACCTCCAGATGAGACATTTTTACCTTTATTACAGAATTTGAATATGAAAATAGTCTCTGCTCAACCGAGTAAAACTGTATGTATAATGAGCAGCACTTCAAAGCAAAAATGGAGTCCTACACTTGTAACAAACTATATTACAGAAGATAAAGAGAAGTTTATTTATTAGTACATGTTCAGTTCAACAAAACTGGTCAAAAAAGAAAACATTACTAGTGAAGGCTGATCGGGTAAATTACCTTATATTGAATTTTTATGAGTTACAGTTCTAAAGCAGTAGGGTATTGAATTTTAAATACCCATTCTTAAATCTTCAGGAGCTGAGATATACCAGATAGTATTGATAGTATGATCAACAAGTCAAAATGATATAGAGTACAACATAATTATGGCTGGTTTGTTGGTTGAGAGCACTGCGGTCATTTTTTGCTACATAGGGCAAAATATATGAGGTTTATATTTGATAAGTAATTACTACACACTGATAAATGCTTCAGTATCTCATTTTAACAAAAGTCTAGCTAACATACTACATTAAAAAGAATGGAAATAGGATGATTTTATGATTTAATGTATTTAACTTCTTAAAGTACTAATATTGCTTAATCTGACAACTTTATAAAAAGAGTATTAGAAAAATGAAAATGATTCCTGACGTTAATATGTTTTCATAGTGTCCTTCTTTTAGACTATATCACCAATGTTCATAAGTTCAGTAATTTTTTCAAATAAAACTGATTACAAGTTAATTTTTACAGTCAATCTTCCAATAAACTCTTATAACAAAAAGTCATACTTATTTGGGAATAAATATTATTTACAATTTTAAGATGTTCATAAATTCTAAATAACATAGCTTTCATATTAGAGCAATGTATAATTAAAAGAAGGATACTTTTTTAAGACTGTTTAAAAAAAAATATCCTCTTAACATATTATGGTATTAAGACCTTAATAAAGGCACAAACTATCAATTGTGTAATATTTTCTAGGTAGCAATCAATAGCAAACCAAATATTATTTATATATATAAGTTCAGAAAAACCTGGCAATTTTCTACTCAAAAATTCACTTTTGTCTTCTCAGAATTTTATATTTGTACCATAATAGTAACCTGGATTACTTGCAAGAAAGCTATATAACTGCAATAAGTCAAAAATAATTATAATGACTAACAACAGATCACGCAAAGAAAAGAAAAATCATGACCCAAGTTTCAGAAGGAACATATGTACACTAACAAGAAAAAGAAATCTTTCTAGTTAGGTCTCTGTCCAGGTAACATCTCATTTTTCACGAACCAAACAAATACATTATATTTCATATACTAAGTATATACATTCAATGATTAAATTTAAGTTTTTATTTATAGTTGCTAGGTTTCGTACAAACTTGCACACGTCATTAGATATCTACCTGAATAGGTAAAACGTAATGTGCAATAAGAATCTAATGGGTTATAATGACTTTTAAGCAAATGAACTATTGCTTAAAAGCTGGTTTTAATTGTCACCAACATGATGCTATGCAACCAATAACCAATGTGTGAGCTGAGTATTAAGTTCATGGAAACCAATCTATGGATGAAAATATAAAATAGTAAACTATACGTTTTAAGCATTGAAAGCATCATGAAATGATACCGAAGGAAACAAGGCAACAAATAGATTTTGCACAAAATTAATTTTGTTTTTTAAAATACTCAACAACCCAACATCC
Organism: Dolomedes plantarius; assembly: GCA_907164885.2. Lineage (NCBI taxonomy): Eukaryota > Metazoa > Arthropoda > Arachnida > Araneae > Dolomedidae > Dolomedes > Dolomedes plantarius. Next base: position 60,504,426 of record OU015494.1, on the reverse strand, counting down.
TGACAAGTACATTGCAAGACATTAAAATTAAGCACAATAAACTTGGGAATATCATATTTAATTACACAATGAAAATTATTAATATAAAAGCAAAAAATTTCCAAAGTATATATTTGATTGAGTGTATAATGATGTGTAAATAACTGTAGCTAAATTTCATTTCATTGCTCTGTTAGACTTTTGGAAGTGATTTTTGTTCTGATAGATAAATTTTATAATAGCAAATAAGTCCTACTGCATAACTTAAGGAAAGAGTATGAAAGAAATAATGTCTGATTTACTATTCTGTGCGTTATAAAATTACCCACATTAGGGAATGAAAATTTGGGTAAGATTTTATACAGTGTTAAGTTTTACCAATATTCAAAGCACCTCAAATCATGTTGAAATTTCTATGATGAATTTGAATAATATTTCTAAAAAGCACTCATAAAAAAGGGTTTTTCAAAAAAATAGTTTGAATACTATGAGTTACTTAATTACTTTATTGACATTTTTTTATATATTAGCTAGCATTACCATAGTTAAAAAATTGAGCGATCTCAGGCATGGATTTTTAACCATACTGTATCATGCATTTTTTAAAACTTCACTCCTAAATATCACCTAATTGCACCTTATGTGCTTTATTTCAGGGTACTCTTAAGTTATAAGAGATTGACTTCCATTAATGTTATATGTTCTTTAGTGGAAGGATTTAAGAAGTAGGGAACATTAGTAACAGAGAACAGACATTGGCTAGTAGGCAGGCCTGGGAAATTGTATGCATGTGAATAATAGACTGATTCATAATTTTAATAGGAAAGATATATTTACTAAAAAAATATTGGACAGAGGCATCTTTACAACAAAGCACCATGAAAATTAAATTAACTTAAAAAATATTTTTCATTAATGAATTTTTAAAATATGCAAACTGAACTGATGCTTTGAGTAATTTGATATTACATACACTTTGGGCCTGTTCACACAGGAGTACGGTAGCGGAAGCATCAAAGGAAAGATGGTGCCGAGACAGAAATAAACCAATCATAGGCATTAAAAATTTTGTTGCTATTCGTTTGAAGGTTTGTCATTAGTTAAATACACTGCTGGCCACTGTAAATGCAACACCCTGAAGGAAACATGCAAATAACATGAAATTTACAACATGCATTAGCGGAGGTGAGATATGCAAATGATTAGAATTTCAGAGCAGACGCACTACACGCGCACCTGTGGCGCCACTTCAAAGCACTATTTAAGGCTTGGAGATTTCGACGATTTCAAGTTCGGCAATTGTGTTTTTCTTGTGGTTTTTTCCAAAAAACGATCAATTATGCCTCGTCGAAAACAGCGATCATCTTTTGATCAAGTATCCGAGTTCGACAGAGGAAGGATAGTGGCCTACCGAGATTGTGGATTATCTTTCAGGGAAATCGGTAGTCGTGTTGGACGAAACCAAACAACTGTAATGCGGATATGTGATCGTTGGATGCAGGAGGGTACGACGGACCGGCGTGTTCGATCGCATCCACCTCAGCGCACCACTTCACGTGATGAAAGGCAAATTGTACGCATGGCAGTGACGGATCGCTCAGTCACATCACGAACCATAGCACAGCACATGCAGTCTGTAACGCATCATCCAGTGTCTGCGCGTACCATTCGACGCCGTTTACAGCAGAGTGGTCTGTCCGCAAGACGTCCATTGCTTTGTCTACCCTTGACGCAGAACCACAGACGTCTCCGCCGCCAATGGTGCGATGACAGAAGGATGTGGACGGCAGAATGGAATGAAATTATCTTTACTGACGAGTCACGCTTCTGTCTGCAACACCACGATGGTCGCATTCGAGTCTGGAGACACCGTGAAGAGAGGATGCTGAACAGCTGCGTTATGCACCGCCACACTGGTCCTGCACCGGGTATTATGGTATGGGGCGGTATTGGATATCACTCTCGCACACCTCTAGTACGCATTGCCGGTACTTTAAACAGCCAGCGCTACATCTCCGAGGTGTTGGAGCCAGTTGTCCTTCCTTACCTCCAGGGCTTGCCCACAGCCATATTTCAACAGGATAATGCGCGACCACACGTGGCACGCATTGTCCAACGGTTCTTCGTCAATCGCCAGATTGAATTGCTTCCCTGGCCGCCTCGCTCTCCGGATCTTTCGCCGATAGAAAACATGTGGTCCATGGTTGCTCTACGATTGACCCAGATTCCATCCCTAGCTGCCACAGAAGATCAACTTTGGCAACGTGTGGAAGCTGCTTGGTCTGCTGTACCCCAAGAACTCATCCAAAGTCTCTTTGGATGAGTTCTTGGATCAATGGCGAGGCGTGTGGCAGCGGTGATCTCCAACAATGGCGGCTACTCTGGCTACTGATTTTGGCAGGAACCACACTTCACAGAAGTCTATAAATTTAATCATTTAATACTTGGTCAACATGTTATCTACAAAATAAATTTTGTTGTGATATTTCTTGTCTTTCTTGGTGTTGCAATTTGGGTGGCCAGCAGTGTATATTTCAAGACTTTAACGCTTCCACTAATGGACTCCTATGTGAACAGGCCCTTTCACCCTTCTCATCAGAGATTAAGTAGATTAATATTACTTAAGTGTTTACCTAGACACATTTTCAAAGCATAGTATCAAATTTTATTTATCACAGATTGGTAATATATGTTACGACTCAAAACTCCGTCTGTAACTGTTTGTCCCTATAAACGGGGAATTTTGGGTTTACTCTCCTTACGGGAGGAAAATACTGTATGTGTATGTCACGTGTCAAAACGAAAGTAACTTGTTGTCGCGTTGAGATCCGATTTGCGCGGCTCTTAGAACCATGTGATGGCTCGACGTAGTCGAGTGGAAATAGCGGGCGGCTTAAATGAAAGGCCGTAAATAATTGTTGTAAGAATACTGTAACTGTGCTGTGATTTTAAATGTTAATAAATGTAGTGTTTCGTAAAGGATACGGAGTCAGATAATTAATTTATGGAACAACTTTTTGGTGACACAGGAGCTGATGTGATATTCGAACCGGACAGTGGCGCCGGAAGGGGGGGGGCAAGGGAGGGCACTTGCCCCCTCCTAGAAAATTGAATTTTTTGTTTCTACCTAGCTAGCGCTCGTAAAATATTAGAATTTTCATTTAAAATCATAAAGCCTAACAAAACTGAATACTAAATTGCAACATCACACTCGTTAACGAAAGCGCGATAAACGTCATTCCATATACGCAGGAGCGATTAATCGCCAATTTCAGGTACGCAAGTGCGTTTAAACACCAATGCCAGACTTTGCTTTTGCGATTCAAAAGCAACCCTACACAATGTTTTTGCATCGCGAAAGGGAATCTTGAATCCGATGCATTTGAAACGCGTACACTTTGACGTGTGATAGGGCCTTTAAGACATTTCATAAGTGCTACGCTACAAATTTGAATTGTAAGGTGTGACGTCCTGAACGTGCCCCACGGGGCAGTTGAACAATAGAAGGTGCAGCGTCACCAAGGGGACTTTGTGCGGATTTCGTATGTTTTCATTCCTTAAAATCATAAAAGTTTTCATTCCTTATAACTGCATTTTTTATCACATCCTCACTGTATGGGAACCCAGCAAAAGAATATTGCCCCATTCACGTAAGTGGGCAATTCTACACATTGAAATGCTCAACGCTCGGAGTCTCTCAAATACCGCTCGGAAGTTTGTGTGTTCTTGACGGTTTTTTTACATGGACACAACACATTGCTTACATAAGGTAAGAGTCGTCTTTTAAATAATATGGATAATAGGTGTTGTTGCTCAAAATACAATGAAAAATATTTACAGTAGTTTAATTACGTACAATTTCAAAGTAGATGATTTGCATCATTTTTTTAAGTTCATTTTTCAGTTGTTTTCTGGAAAAGGATTAGAGTAAAATAAAACCTAGGAGTTTTCTACTATTCTGCTTAACGATTTTTCCTATTTTATGAAATCATATTTTATTTTTACTGCTGGACATACCAAAATATCAATAGGTATTTTATTTTTAGAAATCATGGATATAAGAAATTTTTTTAAGAAAAAAACTGACAGTAATTACAAATCGAAGCTTCTTGAACCATTAGAAGTAGAACCTAGTACAGCTACTAACATAGTTACTAGCTTAGCAAAAGTGAGTGAAGGTTTTGTGTCATTACTATAGTGCCGTTTACATGTGCCAAAAACCCGGGTAAAAGCAGGGTCGTTTCTTACTTTTTCCCTACGATAGGGAAAAATGCAGGGTGGATTTTCGACCCTGCTTCGACCCAGGATAAAACCCGCTAATTACCCATGATGCATTTCGAAGCTGGGAGTAAATAACATGGCGGATTTGAACTTGTGTGAATCCATGAAAATGCAGCTAAATGATCGATGGAAGGATCTGGAACCCCTTAACGATCGCATAATTTTCAAGAAAACAGTAGAAAAGTGCCTATTTTTTTCCGGAGGATTTCCTTTATTTCTTGATCTGAACCATCCCCAATTACATTATAAATAGAATGGTACTGCCATCTGGTATGTAAAATAAGAAATAAAATTTCATTTCAATAAAATTTCAGTAACATTTTCATTTAAAGTGTTATGGTAAAATTAATAAATTTAATAAGTATAATCAATAATTAAACGTAACATTAAAATTTATTTATAAATTAATTATTTTAGAATTCACAGATAAAAATTTATTTATATCTATTTATGATTTTTTTATTTATACATGACTAAAAATTACTGAAACAAAATTGAAATCAAAATTACATTTTGATTTTATAAAAGGATTTATTAAAACAATAAGTATCTTACAATTAATCTTATAATTTAAAAAAAATGCACCTATCGATTGGAAAATTTTCTTTCCAGTCTTTATTACTTCAGGAATTTAAAATAATTTCTTCCCACCAAACAGAGCTTCGTAATTTTGCCCACATTCTTTGTTGTGGAAAAACTAAATTTAGCGATGAAGCCATAGATCGTACGATTATATCTAATATCCGCATCAATCTTCTAGTTCTTATATTCCTTTTTTCCTATCTATTTTCTAAATTTATTTTTAAAAACAACAGTAAACAATCGTAAACGTTCTATAATTATCAACAGCGACTGACATATGCTGCATTTAAATAACAAATAGACACAGACGTAATTGTGTTTTAGAAGAGGAGTACATTGGTCGTGTCGACTTTATCTCCTGTAAGCAAGATATATGTAATCAAGGTGGGAGTGCTCAGTAGTTAAAATTTTAAGTAATGAATTAAAATATTAAGGTAAGAATAACGCGGGTAAAAGAAAAAAAATTAATAGTAAAGTTAAATTAAAACAAAAAAGTTAATTATAACAGAAAAAATAGACTTACAAGTTAAGAAAATTTAGAAGAAAAATTAGATAAGACTAATAATCCACGGAAAACAAAAAAGTAATAATATTAAGAGGCCCAGAAAAGCAGATATCATAAGAATACAAAAAATATTTTTGTAAGTTTTTCAATCTTTTTGGATTTTTAAAGTTTTATGATTTTTTTTTGTTGTTGTTATTTTTAAAATTTAAGAATACGAGGTCAAAAGAACAGCAATTGGGAAAAAAAAGGCCTTCCCCAGGACCATACACTTCGTAACGAGATAAATGCGGAGTTCGAAGATGGAAAGCTAAAAATAGCAATACAGTGAATTTGGAAAAGTATGACACCGGCTGGGTTCGAACCCATAACGTGATTTACAAGGAATGATGGTGTATGAGGATCACTTCCGCCGAATCATGTGACGGCCTTTACTTCCGGTAAGACGGGTAAAAGCAGGGTGAAAATGTGGTCCCATGTAAACGGGCTTCGAAGGTTTTCCCTATTAGCGGGTAAATCCCGGGTATTATTGTTGTCCATGTAAACGCAGCTATTATGATGTTGATCATGAATCTAATACAACGTCATTATCTGGTGTTGGTGAAAATCGTACTGTTCATATTCATCCTTTAGATATAGGGGTTTTTATTGAAAAGCATGCTTCTATTTCCGATGAAACAAGATATACGTTATTGACTCGACATTTTGTTCCCGATTCAAGTTACAATTTTAAAAGGGACTCAAATGGAAAAAGAGTTTTTCGTCACGAATGGTAACAAAATTACGATTGGTTAGCTTATTCCAGTAAACTTACGGGTGGACTTTGTAAAACTTGTGTTACATTTCGACCGAATTTAAGAAGAGGGTTTTTTGGATGTTTCATTGTAAAACCTTTCAAGAATTTCAAAGACTTCCATGAAAATGCAAAAGAACATATGTGTTCGGAGTGGCATCGTTCATCGACAATTAAAGCTGTAAACTTTCGACATGTTATGGAGGGTAAAAGTACTTGTGTCACTGAACAGCTCAGTAGCTATGAACGGGAACAAGTTAAGTCTAATCGAGAAAAACTTATGCCAATCATTTCCACTATAATTTTTTGTGGTACCCACGATTTACCTCTCCGTGGTAAAACCACTGGAAATTTTGATGATCTCCTAAATTTTAGAGTCGAGGGCGGAGATTTAGTATTAAAAGATCATTTGGAAAACTGTGCAAAAAATGCTAAATATACTTCTCACCAGATTCAATGAATTAATTAAGATTTGTGGTGATATTATTCGAGAAGAAATTATTACAGAAGTGAACGCCAGTGAAGGTCTTTCATTGTTAGCTGATGAATCTGCTGATATTTCTGGTGTTGAGCAGCTCTCGATGGGAGTAAGATTCGTGGATAAAAATACTGATTAAGTACGTGAGGAATTCTTGGGATTTACTGAACTTAGTTCCATGAATGCAGAAGGTATATCATCAGTAATATTACAAACTTACGAAAATTATGGCTTAAGTATGGAAAAGGTAGTAAGATTAGGATTTGATGGTTATGCAACAATGGCAGGCCGCGAAAACGGAGTGCTGAAAATAATTCGCGAGAAATATAATAAAGCTCTCTTTTTTCATTGTGCTTCACACAGACTTAACTTGGTGGTCAACGACTTAAATAAAATCCAGGATATACAAAATTCAGTAGCTACTATAAAAAAAGTCATTAACTTTTTCCGCGAAAGTCCATATCGGAGAAAATATGTACCCAAAATTCCCTTATTTTGTGAAACTAGATGGTCTGCCAAGTATAAGTCTATTAGAATATTTTCGGAACATTTTGAGGAAATAAGAAACGCCCTAGAACATTTATCATATAAGATGGAAATAAATGGAGATACACGATCGAAATCCAACCAGTTGTTATGCGCAATTTCCACTCCTAAATTTATTGTGTGTTTGCATATTATTTCACACTATAGTGCCAAACTGGAGCCTGTTTGTAATATTTTACAAGTAAAAACAATAAACCTTTTATCGACGAAGATACATATTCAATTACTTTTATCTATTCTGAAAGATCACAGGGCTGATGCAGAGAATTACTTTAAAGATATATTTCAAAAATGTATATTGGACGGAAGAAAATTTGACATTGATATTAAAATACCTAGATTAGCTGCAACGCAAACGCAAAGGGCTAACTGCTCTACTGATAGTGCTGAAAATTATTTTTGAATTTCTTTATTTACTCCATATCTGGATTCAATTATACTGTCCATTGAAGTCCGATTTTTCCAAGAGACGGATAGTGTATTTGCTCTGTCTATTTTTCACCCGCGACTAATAATACAGGCAGAAACCTTTAGTTTGCTAAAATCCAACATTCATAACATCTCAAAACTGTATGAAATTGAAAATTTGAATTGTGAAGCCGAAACTTGGAAAGAAATGTGGGTTTCAAAAGTCTAAAGTAACAATACTGAGACTGATCTCGAGGTTGTTGAATTAATAGATAAACATTGCCAGTTCTTTACTTGCATCAAAAAAGCGTTACAATTTTTTTTTAGCTTTACCTCCTACCACAACAACAATTGAAAGATCTTTTAGTACGCTCCGACGGGTAAAAACCTGGTTGAGATCAACCATGTCTCAAGAGAGACTTTCTGGTCTCTGTATGCTTAGCGTTCACAAAGAATCTGTGAGTAAAAATAAAGACACATTTATTGAAAAAGTAATTAATAGATTTTCTCAAAAGTGAAGAAATCTCTCATTACTTTTCTCCGATTAGAAAAATAACATAAAAGTTTATTTTTTATAACCGTATATATGTATTTTTAATAATAAAGGTGTAAAAGTTTTAATCTATTTTACTTTGCCCCCCTCTATATTTGACTCTTCCGGCGCCACTGGAACCGGACTATATGGAACTGGACTAAACAGGAATATTCTGGATAATTTTGGATTATTATATTTATGGATCTTGGAGGGACCTCTTGGAAGTGGAGGTAGGCCCTTTCTTATTTTTCCCTTCTAGTTAAATTATTAGGGAAGGGTTTGTTGTTAGTTGTTGTATAGGAAAGAAATTGCTAAAACGGAAAAGTGCAGATCGGAAACGAAACAGTATTAGATAGCGAAATTTAAGGGTTAAATAGTAAATCCTTGTTATAACTAGAGAGACTGGTTGAATTAAATTAATTAAATTATGGATATTCAAAGGCTTAAGGAAAAACGGAAGGGTTTAAGGAAGTTATTTACTAAGCATTTGACAAAAATTAAAACTTCGATAGAAAAGGAAATAACGGCAGAATATACAAAAGAGATGAAAATTGAGGAGCTATCAAGCTTAAGGGATCAGCTCATTGAAAAAATGAATGAGTTGAATAAAATTGATGATGAGGTACAGTTAATAATTAAAATTGAAGATATAGAGAATGACTTATCAGTGAGCGAAGAATATAAAGATAAGGGAACCGATTCAAAATCAAAATTAGAGATGTGTTTGGGATCTTTATATGGCAGACCGGGAAGTGTAGTGCAGGCAAACCAACCTGAGAATCAATCTGAGAGTAATGTGGAAAACAGTGAAGGTTTCGGAACCGAAACGAAAAATGTCGTTAAACTCCCTAAGCTAGATATAACAAAGTTTTTTGGTGATTGCAGCCTTTGGCTTGATTTCTGGAATTCGTATGAAGTAGCTATACACAATAATAGCGCGCTAAGCAAAATCGAAAAGTTTACGTATTTGAAAACTTATTTAGGGGGTGCTGCTTTGAACGCCATTTCTGGATTTTCTCTTACAGAGCAAAATTATGACGCATCGGTTCAGTTGTTGACCCTGAGGTTTGGAAGGCCAGAGGTCATTATTTCGTCACACATCCATAAACTTCTATTAATTGAACCTGTAAAATCTTGCTCGAATGTAGCAGGGCTACGAAAAATGTACGACGCAAATAAAAGTACAAATTCGTTCATTGCAGTCTTTAAATGTAGCAACAGGTACTTACGGTAATTTACTGTGCCCGGTAATATTGCAGAAATTACCCGAGGAGTTGAATTTGAACTATAATAGGACCTGCAAATCAAACGAATTGTTTGATATTTCAAAATTAATAGAATACATACGGAAGGAATTGGAAATAAGAGAAACGTCTATAATATTGGCAAACCCAAACCCACACAGTACAAATGATCCTTATCGAAATAAGGTGAACCAAAATTATCAAAATAAACATCAGTTAACTGTTAAGAGAAATGAGTATTCTAAATCTAGATCAACAGCCGCAGTTTTAGCTACTAAGGTTGAAGAAAATTTACCATCGTTTAATAAATATTCTAGTAGTAATACAAGAACTTTTAACCAATACCGAAACAACTTTCCATTTAGACAGAATACTGGAAATCAATGTATATTTTGTTCTGCTAATTCGCACATGACGCACGATTGTTTATTGGATGTTAATAATAGGAGAAAAGCGTTAATGGCCAAGGGATTGTGCTTTATTTGTTTCCAGAACCACTTGAGGAAATTTTGTAAAAGGGATCAGAAATGCAGAAACTGCAATTCTTTAGACCATAACTCGCTGATTTGCAGTGTTGAGAGAAATGAATTTAAAGCAAATGCGAAAGAAATCCCATCACAGGCGGAAAGTTCACTCAGCTTAGTTTGTGATAAAAATCCAGCGAAGCGGGCGGCACCGCATGAATCAGTCTTATTACAAACGTTCACCGCCGCTGTCAAAACAAGTCCTTTAAATAAAACGCAGATGGTACATTGCATGATAGATGGTGGAAGCACCAAAACATTCGTGATTAGGGATGTTTGTGAACTATTGGGGTTAAAGGCCATAAGTAAAGAAGCACTTGTTATTTACACTTTTGGGGGTAGTCGAGCTGAGAAGAAAATTTATGATATCGTTGAACTGGAATTGTGTAATGTGAGTAATCCAAAGCGGAAAATCAAAATTAACGCAGTAGTTATTGATTCGATTACATTAGGAAAAATTGAAATACCTTCTAAATGGATTCGGAATATGGCTTTGAAAAAGGGTATCGAGTTGGCAGATCAGGGTACATCCAGAAGTATACAAATTTTAATCGGGTCAGATTGTATTGGGGAAATTTTGGGTGAAACAAATATAAAAATTTCTAAAAGACTAGTGGCAACAGACACCATTTTTGGCTTCGTGATACAGGGAAGGGATGAAGGATATAATCGTCAGGAGGTGCTTGCTAACCATTTGACCGTTGCGAATGAAGAATTGGACTATGAAAGAGTTAAGCATTTTTGGGAACTGGAAACAATTGGGATAAGTCCAGATAAGGAAATTTCTCGATCTGATAAGGAAATTTTAGATTCATTTGAGCAAAATACCACGTACAAAAACAAACGATATGAAACTCGGTTATTATAGAAAGAAAAGGGTAAAAATTTAGGGTGTAACTATGAAAACGCGAGGCGTCGGTTGCACAGTTTGAGCAGAGTATTTGAAAGGAATCAAGAATTAGGTTTGAGATATAGTGAAATAATTAATGAACACTTAAAAGAAGGTATTGTGGAACCAGTAACGGTAGATTTAAGGAAAACCGTCAATACAGGATACTTCATGCCACATCACGCAGTAGTGCGCAAAGAAAGGGACACTACAAAAGTCAGGATAGTTTACGATGCATCTTCTAAGGGTAAGGATAAATTATCCCTAAACGATTGTTTGGATTACGGGCCCAATAAGAATCCCGACTTATTGAAAATCATTTTGAAGTTCAGATTAAATCCAATCGCTTTTTCCGCCGACATTCAGCGCGCGTTTCTTGAAGTAGGAATTACCGAGGTGGATAGAGATATTTTAAAGTTCCTGTGGATTAATGGGCAGGGGCCAAATCTCCATTTCGATCCTCCAAATTTCCAAGTGTTGCAGATTGCAAGAGTTCCTTTTGGGGTAAAGTTTTCACCGTTTTTACTAACTGCTACAGTGCGGCTTCACTTAAAGAAATATGAATAATCCCACAGCGAATCTTGCGACATGTTGAAAGAGTTATATGTCGACGACTTAATATCAGGATCTACGGATATCGACCATGTTCTAAAACTGAGTAAAGAAATGATAGTTATTCTTGATCAAGCCAGTATGAATCTTCGTAGTTGGATATCAAATTCCCCAGAGCTCCATGAACTATGGAGGGAGAATGGCATCGACTGTCGTGAAATTTCGGAAGAGTCTGGCGTACCATTGAAGATTTTGGGTATTATTTGGGACAATGTAAATGACAAATTGAGAATTGACACTAGTCAGTTTAAGAAATTGAAAGGAGATAAGCCGATAACGAAACGTAATATTTTAGCAGCTTGTGGAATGTTATTTGACCCTATGGGTATAATGAACCCCTTTTCAGTACGACTCAAGAGAATAGTCCAAATGTTGTGGGAAAGAGGCCTTCAATGGGATGAATGTGTTCCTAGTGAAATTGAAGCAGAATTTCTGGAGTGGCTGAACGACGTTGAGAAGTTGAAATTCTTTGAGATATCCAGATTATATTTCAGTGAAAATTGCTGGGATTCTGTTGAAATACACATATTCTCAGATGCCAGTCCCAAATGCTATGGATCGGTAGCATACTTTAGAAGGAGAAGGTTAAATAGATACGTAACGTGTTTCATAATATCGAAGTCTCGTTTAGCCCCACTGAAGAAGATGACACTACCAAGACTCGAGTTAATGGGGACTCTACTATCAGCAAGACTGGGGTCATATTTACAGTCTACCTTTCCTTTGGTAGAACCAAGGAATATATTTTACTGGACTGACTCCCAGATTTGTATTCATTGGATAAAAGGCGTTGCAGATGACTGGAAGATATTTGTGAGAAATCGCGTGGTAGAGATAAAGGAAAGGACTGATCCATCGAGATGGCAATTCTGCAATGGAAAATGCAATCCAGCCAATAAGCTCACTAGAGGAATAAGAGCACAAGCTCTAATCAATGATAAAGCTTGGATTTCAGGACCACCTTGGCTTGCAGAGTTAAATATTCCAAGTGAGGTAACAACGACGAGGGTCAGTTCAGATACTGAAGGTGTTGAGGAAGAAAAGCGAAAGGTCGTTGCGTTTCATGTAAACTTCGAAACTGTTGAACCACTATTGGACCTTCACAAGTATAGTGACCTAGGAAAGGTCATAAGAATAAGTGCATATATCATGAGGTTTGTGAACAATTCTAAACCAAAATGTATAAAATCTACGGATGCTTTAACAGCACAAGAACTCTCTATCGCAGAGAACTATTGGCTTCGAATCGTGCAACGAAAGAACTTTGGTAAAGAGTATAACCAATTAAAAACGAAAACCGCAATTGATTCGGACTCTAAGCCATATGGTTTAGATCCAATTTTGACCACTGATGGGTTAATAGTATTAAAGGGAAGACTGTGAGTTCTAATTTAGATGTTCAATCTAAACATCCAATAATTCTTCCGAGCAAGACTAAATTTACTGAGCTTTTGATAATGAGAGAGCATAAGAAAGTGCTTCATTCTGGTGTTTCTGACACTCTCACACATCTCAGAGAACGATTTTGGATAATTCGTGGCAGGCAAGCTGTAAAGTCCTGTTTAAACAAGTGTTTAAGATGCAGACGATTCAAGGCTAAACAAGGAAGGCAGGTAGTAGCTCCACTTCCTGCAACCAGAACTCAGGAATCCCAACCTTTTGAAGTCACTGCAATAGACTTTGCAGGACCCTTATATACAAAGGACAATTGCAAGGCTTACATCGCATTATTTACCTGCGCAGTCACTCGAGCTGTTCATTTGGAAGTTGTGTCCAGCTTAAGAAGTGAACATTTCCTACTAGCGTTTAGACGATTTGTTTCAAGGAGAGGTGTTTGCCGAATTATTAACTCGGACAATGCCTTGACTTTCAAAGGTGCAGACACCGAACTCAAGAAATTGTATACGAACATAAAGGACTCAGACATACAAAATTATTTTGGAAAAAAGGGGATTAAGTGGCAGTACATAGTAGAAAAGGCCGCTTGGTGGGGCGGATATTGGGAGCGGATGGTTCGTATGACAAAGGTTGTTTTGAGGAAAATTCTTGGGAGGGCTTTGGTAACTTTTGAAGAACTGCAAACAATACTTGCAGAGATTGAATCCATTTTGAACTCTAGACCTCTTACTTATGTCTATAATGAACCCATGGAACCATCCCCTCTCACTCCAGCTCATTTCCTCATTGGAAGAAGAATAACTGCCTTACCTCCCCATATTGGCAAATCAATTTCTGGAAGTGTATCCAGTACTCATAAAGTATTAATTAAGAGATATTTATACCGTGAAAAGCTTTTAAATCAGTTTTGGAAACGATGGAAGGGGGAGTACCTTTTACAGTTAAGAAATGTAAATTTTATAAAACCAGTTAATGTAACTTGTCAATTTAATGTAGGTGACGTAGTCTTGATAGCAGATGATAAGATGCCACGGCAAATGTGGAGAATGGGAAGAGTAACTGAATTGCATTTTGGCAGAGACAAACAGGTAAGAGCTGTCACGCTGAAAACAGCTACAGGTCAAATCAAACGACCGATTCAGCTTCTGCATCATATGGAGATAGGTAAACCGTGATCCAACTTTAATACTGAGGTTGTGATTAGGTTGTTTGTTTCACTTAATAAGTGTTTTATTTTTGTTAGTATTAATATTGTTCTTTATTAATTTTGTAATAATTGAGTGTAAAATTGTTTGATTTATTATGTTGTACTTATTATGTTGTAAGAAATAATGAATGTCTTCATTGGGGGCGGAGGATGTTACGACTCAAAACTCCGTCTGTAACTGTTTGTCCCTATAAACGGGGAATTTTGGGTTTACTTTCCTTACGGGAGGAAAATACTGTATGTGTATGTCACGTGTCAAAACGAAAGTAACTTGTTGTCGCGTTGAGATCCGATTTGCGCGGCTCTTAGAACCATGTGATGGCTCGACGTAGTCGAGTGGAAATAGCGGGCGGCTTAAATGAAAGGCCGTAAATAATTGTTGTAAGAATACTGTAACTGTGCTGTGATTTTAAATGTTAATAAATGTAGTGTTTCGTAAAGGATACGGAGTCAGATAATTAATTTATGGAACAATATATGCATAACACATAACTTCACTCTGCATATCACACATAGATTTAATATGTTATCTCTAAATCCAGGAAGATGAAAGATTGAATAGGAGTATTGTCAGAAAAATTTAAGATACAGGGTATTGATATCTTAAACGAGTTAAGGTTAAAAAAAAGAATAAAGCCATTTCCCTTAAAATAGTTTCAGCCTTAGTTAACACTACTGCATGATAAAAGAAGTAAAGAAACAAAGGTAACTTTATGGAATATTCATTCTAACTACTCAGTTTTTTTTTTTATATAACTAGCCGCTGCATGACCAGCATGGTTGCTTTTAGTTTTATATTTTCTTTTGCAAAACAACTCAACTGAAAGTAACCTATGAAAGGATTGTTACCATTACCTGTCATCATAAATATACGTTGTTAAGGTGTAGTGGGAGCTCAGACAAAAAATTTATAATTGCTAAATTTACTATAAGGCTGATTCTAAAACACCATGATTAAAAAAATGTGAATTTCCATTACTTCAGAACAGAGTTAAAGATAAGACTGAGAAACACAACACCAATGATTTGAAAAATTACATCCCTCTCTGTATGTACAATTTTTCAAAATTAAGATATCTACACTTTATCATTACATTAAATAAGAAATTGTAGAGGAAAATTTTTTCACTTAAAAAATGGAGTAGAAATTCAGCAAGTACTAAAATATAGTGTGGATTACATCATTCTCTGTATGTACTATTGTTCACAAATCAGATATCTATACTTAATCATATCAAATAATAAATTGTTGAGAAAATTTCATCACTTATAAAATGGAATAAAAATTCAGCAAGTACTAAAATATAGCGTGGATTACAACTATGATATTCATAAAACTTCTTGATATACACAGTTGAGTATTTCAGCAGTAGGAGATACTACAGTGACAGAATCAAAAGAACGGACTCTAGATAAACCTACATACAACTGTCTATGACCAAACACTGGATTTGATAGGTCTAAACATATTTTGTCGAACGATCAACAGTTGTAACTAATGTCACCACTACACAAACACGGTGTTTAAATTGCGGGTGGCCGTTAATGTTTACATCCGGTAGTTGTAGCCGTTGCCATTCAGAGTGTAGAAATATCATCGATTTTTGTGCCGCATACCTACGCATTTTATATATACAGATGTTTAGTTATTTTTTTCAATCTGAAATACTTGGTTTTACAAGTATGTGAGGTAATTTAAATTAATTGATTTTAAATCACCTCTCTGAATTTTTGTTTTTACACTCTATCAATTTTGCAATTTAATTGATCTCCTGTTTCTAATGTAATCTGTCAATTTATGTTAAGCCCCTTTCCTTAATTATGTCATCTAAGAATGCAGAAAACTGGTCTCTTTCTGTCAGTTAAAACTACACATTTGAGTTTTGGTAAAAAAAAAAATGTCAATCAGCTTCATTTCCCCTCTCTCCCAACTACAGACATAATAGATATCAGTGGAAACTTAAAACAGTTATAGGGTACTCAAGGAGAAAATAAATATTTGTCTAGAGGAAAGCATAGGTGCTCTCTGACTTTCAATCCATACAAACAGCTTATGAGCATGGCCGGTCCCATAGGGGAGGTGGCAAGGCAACCAACCGCTTCAGTCACCAAATTGATATAAGGGCCTAAATGAGTCATATTAAAAATAAGAAATTTTTAACAAATTATGAAAAATTAATAATTTAATCTTATATATGACAAAATATGTAAAATACACAAATATAAAATTTATCCGAGCGAGGAAATAATAAACAAGTTTTATTTTGTCGAATGAAGTAAAAAATATACAAGTATTAAATTTTTATGTAAATTTCATTTTGAATGCATATTTCTAGACATTGTCAAAAGCTCTAAGAATTCCACTAATACTACCTGTAATTGTAGCAGTAGATGAGTGCCATTTCACCAAAACTGAATAAAAAATTATCTGCAAACATTATTGTTGTTTGAATAGGGGAGTGCCAAGAGTGATGGAATAATCAAGCAAATCTCTACAGAATAAACAATATCAACAATAAATTATAGATATGCAATTTAGTAGTTAACTGTAATAAAGGCTTGAAGAATGATTTAGAAATTATTTTTATTACGTAAGAAATTACATAGGAACCTTGATCAATCGTTTTTAAAGGGACCTCTTGCACTGAATGATAAATGTCGGAACATAACAAAGAAATATTACCATTGGGACTGGATGAAGTTAAACAACACATACATGAAAACGATTATTCAGGAGAGCGATTGATTGAGGTTCCACTGTATATTCACCTTCATTTATTTACCTTTTCTGCTTAAAATTATAAAAAAAAATTTAATGCATATTTTTCCCAAAATGTCCATTGTTCTATTAAATAGACTATTTATAACAGTGATAGAATTATTACTTAAGTGTCCATAGGCATAGCATGGTTCTAACTTTTTTTTTTTGGGGGGGGGGGGGGGAATGCACAAATTGAATTCAGTTAGCGTCCTTCTCAGCGCATTGACTGCCGGACGGTCCTTAAAATATGAAAAATTGCAATTTTTTAAAAATTGAACAATAATAGAATTGATGTTTAAGTAGTATTCAAAAGTTATACAATGAGATAAATAAATATAATATAAATAAAATGAAAAAAAAAACATCAAATTTTTGTCATGGATCATATCATTGATAAAAAAACTATGTTAAGGCAAAAGAAATAATCAGAATTTTCAGTTTCACAGTTTGAAAAAGTGGAAAAAAAAACAACTTTCTTAAAAGTTTTCTACAATCTTCTGATTTTAACTGAACTTCTATTAACATTCTAATTTATTTCAAGTTAAGTTAGGGGGAAGGGGGCACATTTGGGGGATAATTCTATAGATACTGCTAATAGTAATATCTAAGGCCTAAAGCTGTCTTTAACAAACCTGGTGAACGACCAATAATGTACGAGATAGGAATTGAGTGATTTTGCAGTAAATTTCAGATAAGAGAGTTTATATAACCTCATACAGTAAGTTTTACTCCCTGAAACATATTTTGAGAAATATAGTGTTCATTATTAGAATATTTTTCAAATCTATAAAAACTTGCTCTTATATGTGTGTTGACAAGCAAAATTTAAGTTTGAAACCTTTCCTTTATTTGCATAAACATGATTCAGCAAAGAGCATTTGACTCTTCAAATTCCATGTACGAAATAAAACTTTTCAGAGAAATGTCACTTTTATACCAGTGAGAATTATTAACTATGTAAGTTTTTAGGATGTCAAAGAAACTTTGAACTAATAACAGGGAATTCAAGGTCAAAGCAACTTTGAAGTTCTTGTTATTAGTTTTCCAAGATACTTAAGGAAAATAAAAACTTATGCAACTTTGGATTGGGGGTGCTCAGTTTGAATCTTGACAAATGCCATTAAATACCTTCATGTCTAGGCCAGATATGGGCACGTTAATCCACAGACCCGAAAGTCCTATGAGGTCAGTGGGAAGAAGAAGGTACGAGCCCTCCAGATGTCATTCATGGGAATGCTGGGTCAAAATTGAGGTAGCATGAGGGGGTAAAGTTGATTCACCTGAATGGTGCTTCCAGATAAACAGTAGTCAACAAATTCTGCAGAATATTGTGCAAATGTCTTACAATAAGTGCCTTGAGAAAAGAAAATGCATATTTTTGTTCATTTTGGCTATGAATAGAGAAAAACAAATTATTTACATAAAATGGAAGTGACATTTTATGTATTATTAAGAAGTGATATAGCATTTATGCATACATGAGTTATCATACTGGTCAGTGATACTCTTAGTAGTAGTGTATTCAGAAAAAAAATGACATCAATAATTAGAGTCTTTATTTGAAAAATTCACAAAGCACAGTTCTACACATGCTCATATTGCTTAGATTTTTTACACTACAATATAAATATACAATTAATTACTATTGGTCGGTTCTTTATTAGGGTTATCTGGAAGTGAAAATCCTACAAGACTTGCTGTTTCTTCCACAGAACGTTCACCCTTCTGATAGAATTTTTTCAGAAGCTCCTAGTTAAAAGAACGTTTACATTAGGGTATAAAATGAAAGAATACAGAAATGCTTAAGCAACAAGCAATCCTTATAAAATAATATAAATTTTTTAAATTTGAAAATAATTCTTAATTGCTTTAATTTAAGAATCTCATACTCACAGAATTGTACACAAACAAGCATAAGAGGATTAGTGATTCTACCAGTAGAAAAATTTTATCTGTATACTTTTTATGGAAAAAAGAGAAGAAAAATGACTATTTTACGATTGTATTTATTATTTTGAACACATTAATGCTAAATATAAAACTGTATATTACACTGGGGAAATAAATTAAGAGAATTTGCATATTTTAGCGAATTTCATGAAAAGAACTGAACTGAATGTAAAACCACTGCATATAGACAAAAATGCAAATCTTGTACATCAAATACGTAAGCGTACACGTGTGTGTAGGTGGAGCCAGTAGAGAAACAGGCTTTATAAGCACGCGTAAGTAAAGATGCATTTCGTTCGCTAGCATACCTCAGCAAATTTCTTGGTGTTATTTTGCAGCAATCGGTTAATTTCAAATTGTAACAGTAAAAATGAGTAACCACCAACGTTTAGGTGATGGAATGAGGTGGCAAATTGTGGGGAGGCTAGAAGCAAGCCAATCTCAAGTCCAAATTTGTAGAGAGTTCAATTTATAGCCCAGCGTCAAGTGTAACTTATAGAAACAGTTTCAGGATACCGGATCCAGCGAAAGAAAGCCTGAGAAAGGTCATCCAAGAGCCACGACGGCCAGAGAAGATCACCATTTGTCGATTATAGCGAGGCGTAACAGGAGTGCTACAGCTTCTCAGCTCTCTCGTGACTCGTATGCAGCCGGAACCTGTGTATCAAGGGTGACTGTTTCCAAAAGACTTTACTGAGAGAGGGTTGTTTGCAAGAAACCTGCTGTTTACGTCCCGCTCACTTCTACGAACATGAGAATCGGTTTATCATGGTGCAAAGAGCATAGAGATTGGAGTATGGATCAATGGGCGACCGTTCTCTTCACTGATGAGTCCCGGTTCAGTCTAAACACCGATTCTCGCCGTACGTTCATATGGAGAGAACCAGGGACCTGCTACCTACCCTCCAATGTCTGCGAAATCGACCATTATGGCAGAGGAGGTTTAATGGTCTGGGCAGGCATCATGTTGGATGGCCGCACACCTCCCCATGTCTTTGAAAGAGGCACTGTGACTGGTGTAAGGTATAGGGATGAGGTCTTGGAGCTCTATGTTCGCCTTTTTAGGGGTGCAGTTGGCCCTGAGTTCATTTTAATGGACGATAATGCAAGGCCTCATAGAGCTCTTCCGGTCGACGAATTTCTAGAGAGTGAGGATATTCACCGGATGGATTGGCCAGCCAGATCTTCAGACCTTAACCCTATAGAGCATGTCTGGAACACTCTGGGGAGGGCAATTGCAACTCGCAATCCCCCCTCCGAGAACCATCCAGGGAATGAAAACAGTGTTGCTGAACGAGTGTGACCAATTGCCACAGGAAATGATAAACTGCCTTATTTCAAGTATGAAATCAAGACCTGTATATCTGTAAGAGGGGGCCATACCCCCTATTAACCCTTTTTTTTTGTTTATTCTGTAACCGCTGTTTCATACCTTCCGACTCCAGCAAGTGCTACGCACGATCATGCATGTGTATTACAATTATTGAATGGTTATTTGTTTTGTATTGTATTAATGTATGTACATATCAAATTTCACTAAAATCGGTACAGTAGTTCTAGAGATAATCGACCAAGTCTGCAAATTCTCTTAATTTCTTACACCAGTGTATTTCTTGAAATTTAATGAGCATTAAAAATTGAAGCTCTTATTCATTATGCTAAATCTCAGACAGAATAGAGATGGATGAAATAGATAATTCTACTTGATGCATGACAAAATACATTTTATAACCATACAGTAATTAAACTACACAACCTTACACAAATCTTCATTTTTTTAACATCTTGTAGAATATTAGATTCTGTAACTAATCCTTACTTCCATTCTTAGGTAAGTAAAATAGAAGCAATTTCTCTGATGAAGTGCACATATTTAAAAATACATTTTTCAATTGTTTAGATGTATTAATCATTTGCTCATACAATCGCTTTGGAGAATTTGGTAAACAGCAGTAGATTGTATGTTTTGTCTGTCTTTCCTTAGCACTGTAATTTAGCAGAAAAGGAAAAGTTAAGGAACTAAGGTTTGAGTCATAAAAATCTTTTATTTTATAAATGATTAATTTCTATGGAGAGTTATAACAAGAATACAGAAGTATAAAATATTAAAAATTACATCATTTAAAAGCATGAATTTAGTTTGAAGCATGGTCAGATCTAAAAGTCTTTATGATGATGATGAAGAAATTCACAGTAAAAGAATGTAAAACATGATTTCAGTAGAGCTTTAAAGTTAAGGACTAGTTTTTTAAAAAAAAAAGTAGAAAATCATATTATTGTTCGTACTTTCATGGCATAACAATTTATTATTTATCTGGTGATTTTTTTTAAAAAAAAAGGAATAGAAATGTGAGAAACAGTTTAGGTGAGATTGTAGCAAAATAAAAGAAAAAATTCCATAAAAGTTAAAAAAAAAACCACAATAGAAGGTGTCATGAGTATGATAATTTTCAATAAAAATTTGGTTACATGAGTAACAAGAGCCAAGTCCCTCACAGAGAATATTGGTTTTAAAAACAAAGTAAAATTGGGAGGTGAATAAAATTCCTGGCATCTGTATTTTTAACAGCGAGAAAGTATTTTGAAACATAAAGCAATAAACCATAGTCAGAATATGAACTTGAATTCCTTAGTGTCTAACAATCTTTTGAGTTGCTTATGCAATTTTGCAAATATAATATTAAAATTTCAAGAAAAGTAGTAAAGAAAAAAATGTATTATAGTGGTTGAAAATACTCAAAATATTTACTGGTGTATTCTGCTCTATGAAATTAAAAAACAGAGATTATTAATATTAATTCCTAAAGGAAAATATTTTAACAAGGATAAAAAAAAAAGAATTTATTGATAAGGTTTAGGAGATTTTACTTGCTTTTAAAGCCCAAAAAAATAGAAAGTCCTTCCTTGTTCTTGAAGGAGTATAACATAACTGTTAAAAAGACAAATACCTGTTATCTTAATTTTCAGTGTTACAAGAGTTCTAAGAGGAGGAAACAATGATCCAAAACCCCCTTGGTTGTTCTACAGGTTATATGAAATACTCTTAATTGAAACTACTGGTTATTATGAAGACTAAAAATCTATATTTCTCTCAATGAGTGCCTGAAATTGTTCAGAGAGATGCAATATACAGGAATGAACACACATAGAAAAAAAAATGAAAGTTAAACAATATAAATGAGAAAAATATACATGAAACATGATTATCAGGATATAGTGTAAGTGTGAGGAATAAGTTCTAAAGAAAAAATATATATACAAGCTTCGACACCTAAATTTTGAGGAGATAAATTTTATAAAATTAGGGAGCAAGCAAAGCAAAAATAATTTAACATATTCCTTATTCACAAATGTTTACAGTGGATAAAGGGCAGTCAATATTCATATAGCTTAATATATTTAATATATTAACCTTTTCCTTACAGGGTGGGATAGCATGTATCACAAGAATATGGACCCAAGAATGAATA
Source organism: Dolomedes plantarius (assembly GCA_907164885.2). NCBI lineage: Eukaryota > Metazoa > Arthropoda > Arachnida > Araneae > Dolomedidae > Dolomedes > Dolomedes plantarius. The sequence continues at coordinate 60,482,267 of OU015494.1, read as the reverse complement.
TATATAAATATATATATATGCCAATTAATGGCCGTTCTTAGAAAGGGGGTATGAAATTTCCCGTTCTAAAAAGGGAATCGGTAAAATTGGCCCCATAGGCTAAAGGTTAATAGTATGAATACAAAATTTATAGAATTAAAACTCAATAAACTATTATTATAATTAATATTGTGCAATAATTGTTCATAGTAGTTCTGGTTATATTAATAAAATGAAACTGAATGCATTCAACAAACAGTATTTAATATCCATCAATTTAAAAGGCATGTGAGCTTCCAAAAAACAAAAAAAAAATACATTACTAAGTATAATTCACACTTTATTATTGAATATATATATTTTTGTCACATATATTTTATATGTACAGTAAAAGCAAGTTTAACTGCTGTAAAATTATAGTCTCACAAACATCAACATTTACAACAACATATAAACAAAATGACATATCCCAGACATCTTTAAATATAAGGGTTAAAAAAATAAGCGATATTTTGCTTTGGCATATAAAAATCAAATACAAATATACTGATTCTTTTTTTTAAAAGTATGCATTAACACAAATGTGTAACAAATGACAGTTGGCATCATAATTTAAGGAATTTTTAATAAAAGTTTGAATGATAAATCATAACCCAGCATTCCTAGAGATATAAATACGTTAGGTAAGTAAATTGGATCAAAAATTATAATTTAAAAAAAAAAAAAAAAAAAGAGTGTATAAATTAAGTGTTCACTCAGGAGAGAAACAGATATTTTTGAACGAAATTGTTACTATCAAGAATGGGTAAGTATAAAAGATAGATTATATGCTTCAACTTTTTAAAACCCACACAAAAAAAAAGTAATTTTTTTAATACAGTGTTTATAGAGAACAAAAATGACTGCTGCAGTAAAACTTATTTTATTAATTAAACACATCTAAATAATGATGATAAAAGAAACTAAATATTTGGTCACTGATTTATAATAAACTATTTGACTAAATATATCAAATATATTAATAACCCTATATTATTTAAATTATAAACATAATGCTCCATAGATCATAATGAATAATGTAATTCAGATATAATACAGTTGATAAAATGAACAAATGAGATTTTAGACAGGGGGATAAAATTCAATCACTAAATCTCTATTGCAAAGAACAGTAAATGTACAACTCAAGAATAATAGGTTTACTTGAAAAAATAAAAATAAATAAATAATAATAAAAAAAAAACCTGGCCTGTTTTTTAAAACCATATTTTGAAGAAAAAAAAAGGCACCATGTAGTTAACCCTTACATTGGCTCATACGTCTAGGAGACTGCTATTACCCGTGTTCTGAAGGATGGGGTGGTGGTGGGGGTGATCAGACTGTTGAGGGTTTGTGAGTACTTCAATCGGGTCCTGACCTTCAAGTATAACACATTGGAGATTTTCGCCTGCTCGTATTTTGTCGGTAAATTTAATCTTTGTAAAACATAGTCGGTCTTTTGGACAGATGAGTCTTGAACCGCATTAATTATCTGTCAGTCTGCATGCATTCTATTTCTAAGATGTTTATTTTATTGTTGTAGCATGGCTGGAAGAATTCCTCCTGTTTCACAACGAACCAGACATTTTGTCTCTCTCACACTATCACAGATTGAGGAATCGGATTCTGAAATTTTTGTTGAATAATCTTTTTATTATTTACCCTTTTCAAGAATGAGAGGTGGCAGTAGTTTAGCATTAATGACTTATAACTGCAAAAAACTTATAAAAATAGGGAAATATCTGAATTTTATAGCATGGCGGTCAGTGAGACCAATGAGCTGTGGAATAGTATAAAGACAGATGAGCCAACGTAAGGGTTAAGCTTATCTGTATGCTTTTTAGGGTAAAATTTGAACTTCAGCATTTCTGTCCATGCTATCACAATCTCAATTAATTTGGTTCATCTGAGATGTCATTTCTACTAAATGTGTTTCATTAGTCTCCTCTACCAGTAATCCTTGAATGACTTCTGGATTGATATCAAACCATTCCTTTCATAGTGACTTAAAAATATTTACTATCCCATTGATTATGTTTTCTAGTGGTTTGATTAGATATCCTGTTTGGACTGACGCTGGCCATATATTTTTCTAACAGGCTTTTGGTTTGGTTAGGAGCGCTACGGTCTATTTTTGCTACATGAGGGCTAATTAGACTGGGACCTACTGCTTAAAGCTGATTCCGAACAGCTACAAACATCCATGCCAAGAGTGGGATTCGAACCCACAGACTTTGATACTGAATGCCAGCGCCCTAGCCATTCGGCCATCGTCCGGTTTTCTAACAGGCATTTAATGCTTATGGTTTCATATCTCTGATGGATGAAGATATAAGATTAATGCAGCCCAAAATTATAAATTTTTCAGTTCACATAAAAGAAATAATTAATGTTATGGTAAATTAGGTTCAATAATACATACTCAACAATTTTTAATCACTGTATGTACATTATAAAAAGATAAAACAGTGTAAGTCTTAAAATATGTTTAATACTTCATGAACAAAATTAATTTAAAATTCTAATCCTCTAAAATTTTGTTAGCAAATGACAACACACAAATGCTTGCTCAAATGAAAAATATTAACAGACTAGCTGAATACCCATGCTTTGCTACGGAGTACATTTAAGGACAATTACAATGAAAATATAATGAAATTGCTTTTTAGAGAATTAAATTCTTAATTAATTTGAATTAAATTCTTAATAAACTTCCATAACAATTAGTCTAGTGGTTAAATTTATCTTTTTCTATCAATTTATGTCATTGTTATGCATGTGATGCAAAAATAATTTAAAGTATCACAAAAAGAAAAAAAATCTGATCAGCATTTAATAAATTAAATTAAAAAATTCACCAAAAATCCATGAGATGCAAAACTAATTTAAAGTATCATAAAAAGAAAAGAAACCATGTGATCAGCATTTAATACATTAAATTCTAAATATTAATCTTTAAAAATTTACCAAAAATCAGAAAATGGAGGTCAAGATTTGAAAAATATTTCATTTTAAAGGAATTCTTATGATCTTTCTCATGATATAAATTTTATAATCCTCAGATTATTATTTTAAATGCAAACTTTAAAAGATGTTACAAAAACAGCTTAAAAATTTAATTTAAAAAGATCTAAGAAATTTAAAAAAAAAATCTTTCTTAGTGCGCCCCATCACTATAAGAAGAATCACCATGCAAAATTTCAGCCCTTTAGGTTCAGCAGTTTAGGTCTATGTGTTATCTGTCAGTCAGTCAGTTACGGAACTGTTTTATATATATAGACAGTGCTTGTACTCAACCTCATTATCCCTAAGCTGTACTGGATTTTCCTCAATTTTCAAACTGGGTTAGAGAAAACCCTGTTGTATAAGTGCCATGCTCTAAAGGGTAGTCTGTAATTTTATTCTTATTTCCCTTAACCTTTCAGTGGCAATATTTAGTCCAGCTCCTTATTATAACTTCATCCTTCACTGAGACAAATACTATTTCCCTTCAGAGGAAAAAAATGAACTAATTTCACTTGCAGATTGATTCTATACAGTTGGACAAGACAAGCTCAGTTCATGATTTATCTGTGAGAAACAGCTGTATGAATGAATTAACTCTTATCATGCAATAATTCTACATTTACAGAATTAAAGGGGATACTCTAGATTTGTGTGCACAGCCGCCATCTTGGATTTTTCCGCCAGGGTTTGGCGCGTTTCGCATGGCGATAATTATTGCGTTCTGGTAAAAATAACCCAATGTCAAATTCTCTAATTTTAAGATAAACAGTTATTTCTGATGTGATCTTTTAATTACAGTATAATAATTTTAGGCCAGATCTCGGCCTTGACCTGGAAATCTGAGTCAAATTGACTATACTCAAAAGAGTAAATTATTTTTAAAACTAAGAGTCTTTTTGTTGAAAATTTTTGAATCCATTATCAGTTTTTTGTTAACTTATTAAATTTAAGTTGCTTTTAATTTTGTTTATCGATTGTCAATTAGTATACTATAATGATACACCATTTCATTTATTTGAAGTAAAAATTATCTGCCATCATTTTTTCGTAAAATGTAAAATACAGTATACATTTTAAATACAATATATTTTAAAAAATTTTATAATTCCAAGTTGTAGTGGATTACAAATAAATTTAAATAACTGAAGTTCAACTTCTCTCTCCCCAGGCACCTAAGTTAAGAAGTTAGTTAAGGTTAAGTTATTGGTTTAGGAAAAGTTTTTTTTTTCTTATTTCCAACACAGCAGGATAATTGGTCAAATAATCCTTGTCCTGATTTTATTGTATGCACCAAATATTTGGTTAAGGTCAAATCTGAAGTAAATTTTCATTACCACAATGCCCTAACAAAAAAAAAAAAAAAAAAAAAAAAAAAAAAAGAGGATATGGTTACTCACCATATATTTATGGGTTCATAATTATTTTACATTTTAGAAAGCTGAATTTTAGATAATTTTTAAATTGCAAGTTATTTAGGTGGTATGAAAATGCTGTATATTTTTTCTAATTAACAATATATTGGCATAATATTTTGGTGATTCATTGCTATTAGTCAAAGAGTTAGGGCAAACTGAATACATGGCATTGAAATTTTATCTGTAAGTAAAATTCATTTGACCAAATTTTTCATATGGATCTTAATTTGAAAAGGTAGTTTTTAATTAAAAATGAAAAAAAAAAAAATCTCAGTCCAACGATTAAATGATTTTTCAAAAATATTTCTAAGTTTCATAATTTATAAAGGTGGTTTTTATTAAAAAAGCTAAAAGAAAAACCCAAAATTTCCAATATTTGAGAATGAGTTTTTCAAAAAAATTTCCAAGTTTTATAATTTAAAAAAGTGGTTTTTATTAAAAACCCAAAAATAAGTCCAATGTTTAAATGATTTTTCAAAATTTTTTCTAAGTTTCATAATTTAAACAGGTGGCTTTTATTAAAAAAGCTAAAAAAATTCAAAGTCCAGCGTTTTGAAAACACCGCTTAAAACATATTGGCGAGAATTTTTCCACTCCTAAAAACACGGTAAAATCGCCAAGTTGGCGCAAAAAAAATCCAAGATGGCAGCCGTGCACACAAATCTAGAGTAGTCCCGAATTAAATAATAGATGAAACTGGTTTGCAAAGTTCTTTTGAAAGGAGTAGATTCTACAAATTGTGCATTTTAGATTGCTTTTGCTACAAAACTGTTTTGTATTTCTAATTCTTCTTCAAGCAATTTAAACGAAGGTAGGCTTATTCCTCCCAATCACTTTTATTCTAAGATGTAGCAAATAATAAAAAAAAGTTATTGAGAAACGAAATCTATAGAAAAGACTGCAGTAAACATAATACCTTGTTTAAAAATCTATCATACGTAGAAAAACTTTAAAAATGCAGAAAACATAGGCATTTAATGTGAAATGATAGTCAATTGAGACTAACATATCTGTTTTAGAGGGTTCTGTCATAGAAACATAATTTCTTCTTTCCAACTACTTTAATACACAGAAATATGTTTTTGGTTTTCAAATAATTTCTTTCCCAGATAAACTACTGTTTTACCTGCATATCATCACTTGTATCAAATTAATATGATGCAATATCATATTTCATGCTCCTTAATTTTAAATGAGAATCACAATAGATATAATCTTTCTTATGTAATATTTGTTACCCTTTGCTGAAAGGAATAATACTCACATATTGTATGAAACTAAGTATTGCTTCTGATATAATATTCATAGCAAAAAAGCTAGCCAATGGTAGACAAACAAAATTGAAGTTACCAGAGGATAGCTAATTAGAATTCCAGTCACCGGAATTCATAACTTTTATACTTAAAACATACACACTTGCATATATTTCAGCCCTTTAAATATGCTTTTTCGGGGATACTCTAGATTTGTGTGCACGGCCGCCATCTTGGATTTTTCCGCCAGGGTTTGGCGCATTTCGCATGGCGATAATTATTGCATTCTGGTAAAAATAACCCAATGTCAAATTCTCTAATTTTAAGATCAAACAGTCATTTCTGATTTGATCTTTTAATTACAGTATAATAATTTTAGGTCAGATCTCAGCCTTGACCTGGAAATATTTTAAGCAGTGTTTTCAAAACGCTGGACTTTGAATTTTTTTTAGCTTTTTTTAATAAAAATCACCTGTTTAAATTATGAAACTTAGAAAATTTTTTGAAAAATCCTTTAAACGTTGGACTTAGATTTGTTTTTGGATTTTTAATAAAAACAACTTTTTAAAATTATGAAACTTGGAAATTTTTTTGAAAAAATCATTCTCAAATATTGGAAATTTTGGGTTTTTCTTTTAGTTTTTTTAATAAAACCCAATAAAATCAGGACAAGGATTATTTGACCATTTATCCTGCTGTGTTGGAAATAAGGAAATAAAAACCCTTTTTCTAAACCAATAGCTTAACCTTAACTAACTTCTTAACTTAGGTTCCTGGGGAGAGAGAAGTTGAACTTCAGTTATTTAAATTTATTTAAATAAAAATTTTAAAATAGATTGTATTTAAAATGTATACTGTATTTTACATTTTACGAAAAAATGATGGCAGATAATTTTTACTTCAAATAAATGAAATGGTGTATCATAACAGTATACTAATTGACAAATCCATTATCAGTTTTTCGTTAACTTAAATTTAAGTTGCTTTTAATTTTGTTTATCGATTGTCAATTAGTATACTGTTATGATACACCATTTCATTTATTTGAAGTAAAAATTATCTGCCATCATTTTTTCGTAAAATGTAAAATACAGTATACATTTTAAATACAATCTATTTTAAAAAATTTTATAATTCCAAGTTGTAGTGGATTACAAATAAATTTAAATAACTGAAGTTCCAACTTCTCTCTCCCCAGGAACCTAAGTTAAGAAGTTTGTTAAGGTTAAGCTATTGGTTTAGGAAAAGGGTTTTTTTTCCCTTATTTCCAACACAGCAGGATAAATGGTCAAATAATCCTTGTCCCGATTTTATTGTATGCACAAAATATTTGGTTAAGGTCAAATCTGAAGTTAAATTTCATTACCACAATGCCCTAACCAAAAAAAAATAATAATAATAAAGGAGAATCTGGTTACTCACCATAAATTTATGGGTTCATAATTTTTTTACATTTTTCAAAGCTGAATTTTAGATAATTTTTAAATTGCAAGATATTTAGGTGGTACAAAAATGCTGTATTTTTTTTCTAATTAGCAATATATTAGCATAATATTTTGGTGATTCATTGCTATTTGTCAAAGAGTTAGGGTAAATTGAATACATGGCATTGAAATTTTATCTGTAAGTAAAATCCATTTGACCAAATTTTTTATATGAATCATAATTTGAAAAGGTAGTTTTTAATTAAAAATGCAAAAAAAAAAAAATCTAAGTCCAACGATTAAATGATTTTACAAAAATATTTCTAAGTTTCATAATTTAAAAAAGTGGGTTTTATTAAAAAAGCTAAAAGAAAAACCCCAAATTTCCAATATTTGAGAATGATCTGTTCAAAAAAATTTCCAAGTTTCATAATTTAAAAAAGGGGTTTTTATTAAAAACCCAAAATCTAAGTCCAACATTTAAAGGATTTTTCAAAATTTTTTCTAAGTTTCATAATTTAAACAGGTGATTTTTATTAAAAAAGCTAAAAAATTCTAAGTCCAGCATTTTGAAAACACCGCTTAAAACATATTGGCGAGAATTTTTCCACCCCTCAAAACACGGTAAAATCACCAAGTTGGCACAAAAAAAAATCCAAGATGGCGGCCGTGCACACAAATCTAGAGTAGTCCCGCTTTTTCAGACAGTTGAATAAAGATATATTTTTTACAGCAAAAATAAATAAATAAAAATCAATAACACAAATAGGGAAAAGCCTAACCTAACACTTTGAGAATAAGGTTTCAGAGAGATTATAAAACTTTTATAACAAAATAAAGAACAGGTACGCACATTTATTAATATATATATAATTTTAAATCTTTTCAGAGTAAGTAAACTTTAAGAATAGTTTTTAGTGACTTAAACTTCAATTTCAGTAAGAACATTTCTTTGTTCATCATTGACTGATATACAACTACATTTAAAATTTCAAATGACTACCTACAACATAAAATTTATCTTTACTACAGCTTACACTATTTTTAACTTTTATACGTAACCATGCTACTTGGATGTACATACCACTCATTCGAATTTTGCTCCCTAACAGTTTCCAAAATTGTAAGAGAATTACAAACTCCCTTATCACAGAACACACTACACTGTTAATGGGCAGCACTTTAATTCAGTCTAATTTATATCCATAAGTAAAGAATAGGAACAGATGTAGTATACGCAACGGGCCATCGCCAATTTGGCGCCAAAATCCCGTTTGGAGAGCTGTTAGGCTTAAACTGCGAAATGTAAACAATAAATTGGAAAACAAACTTACTGCTGGCTTTATGAAACTTGTAGGTGCACACGGGATCTTCGCTTCACTCAGATACCCTTGCTTCACTCCGCTACGCATCCATCCAAAAACATTACAGAAAATCCCCAGCCGCTGGCTTCGCTACATACCGCTGGCTGTTGTACAGTAAAAAAAAGCTTCCGCTGGCTATAGCAGTCAGTAAAACAAAGCTTATCGCAAAAAAATTTTAAAAAATACCATCTGATCTTAAAATCCTCCAAACAACCATCAGATTTGGCGAAAAATTGCCCCTGGACGTTCGTTGCATATATTACATCTGTACCAAAGAGGGAAATATTGCAGCAACCCTTTTCATGCATCACAGATGGGCGGCTCTCTTGTTCAGGGTAGAATGAATTTCATCATAAGGATGGATACAAAATTGCCTTGGCAATCAACTGGTTTTATATGGAAAGATAGCCATTTAAATAACCTTTCATAAAAATATCAACAAAAAAGACAATGTGAGAGAGGAAATATATGTCACTTAAATGATATAAACCAAGAATTTTATCAATTGTAAGTACAAAAAGTATAAAATTATAGTAGAATTTCTTACCTCATGTTGCCGCAGCGACTCCAGGTAACATAAATAAGTTTTAGCTATAGAATGTAATTCGTCAGGACTCTTACAAGTGCGTCTTTCGGTTATTTGGTGACACCTATACTCATTAATTAAGTATGAAAATGCTGAAGTTTTAGATACGGGTTTCAGCTAGAAAAAGATTACAACATCAATATGTTTATATAAGCAGATGAATATTTAATTAGCTATAATAATAACACTTACATTAGGATTTGAACGTCTTAGTTCTCGAACAATACCTTTTAAAACAGAAGTTGGGCCACTAAAGTAACTCATACTCAAGCTTGAAATAATTTATGATAAACAGTCAATGTCACACGATTGCATGGAATTTTAGTTTGAAAATTTTCTATCTTAACTGATAAAATAAAAATGAGAGTATTCAGTGATTTTCATGAGAATTACCTATAATTCTATCATAAAATGTGCTTTTGTTTTGCTTGAAACGGGAGCGAAAGTCACTTTACTCGAATCGGAATATGAATTGTTATCGAACTAGATATTCGAACTTATTTTCGACTTCCAGTTTGAGAGCGAGACATAAAGAATGGGCTAACAAATAAATTAACTCTTTTCTTTGTTCAAAAGTAATAAAACCTAAATTAATTGACTGCACTAAATAACTCAGTATTTAATGTCTTTAAATGATGATTCTTTTAACCAAAATTTTTCATTTAGTTCGATTTATCTGTAGGAAAAATCGAACTTAAGTTTAATTTTTTTTAAGTTACAAAAAAACAAATAAAAAGAGAGATGTTTCAGTGCGTGCGCATGTTAGTATTAAATCTCAGGGCAAAGAAACTGTTCCAGGAGGGCATAGGCAAAACTGCAAACAAACATTTTATGCTGGGTTTAGGCACTCAGTTGATTAATACAGATATAGCTGGTTAGAATTAGCTTTTTGTATAAAATACCGATTTATTAATTGATATTTCTATAATGACGTCTAAGCAAATATGTAAAATGATTATGCTCTTCATTTTTTTAACCCAAAACATCAAATTTAATTGTTAGTAAATTATCAGACCTGGACAAAACAGAAATATAATTAATTCGCTAATTAATTCAGACTAGAGCATAGAAACTACTCGTTGCTTTTCTAATTATTATATTTAACACATATATTACATGAACAATTACACTTAACTACTTAACATCTATTTTAACATTACAGCACAACGGATATAGGTGTTTACTCATCACAGAGTTCGTTCTTTCTGCTTAGTCTCTGCTGGGTGGCGCTAGAGGTCAGGATCGCCTGTTGCCAGTTGCAACATTCTCCCACCTTGAGGCTCGACGGTCTTGGAGGGGCTCAATGTAGTTAGATTCAGTCTCTTAGGGGTCTCACCATACGTCCAACTCTGGATAGGACTGGTGACCTACCGCTTGAGACCACGGGTTGATTTCCTTTGTCCGGTTTGATGTTCTGGATACCTACAGTTTCTGGTGGAACGGTTCTTTCATTTGACGTGGTATTCTCAACAACTACTGGCTCTTGCAGAACCCTACTTTCACTGGCAGGAATTTCAAGTGCATAGAGTCGCTGTACGGGTCTAAGAAAAACTCCAGACTGAGTCTTCACCCTGGCTATTCTGACAACCTTATCTTTACCAGGAAAGATCTCAATCACTCTTGCTAAAGTCCAGTGAATACGATTTTTCTTTGCGTCTTCTAGAAGAACAACATCTCCAATAGCTAATTGTTTGTCATTCAGGTCTTTTACCGTTCGTTGATGTAACTGCCCCAAATATTCATTGCGGAATCTCTTGCGCAATTCATCTCTCAATCTTCGTCGATATTTAGCCCTCCTATTCGGTTCATTGCCATCCACTGCATCAATGTCAGGAATTCCTGAAGAAGGCAAGTCATGCAAGAACAATGAAGGGGACAAAGGGGCTGGATCTCTCGCATCTTCTGACACGTTTGAAATGGGTCTAGAATTGATTATCTGTTCACAGTCGCATAAGATAGTATTTAACTCTTCATAGTCTAATGACGCTCGACCCAAAATTCGTCTTAAAAGTTGTTTCACCATTCGTATCAGTCTCTCCCACCATCCGCCCCACCATGCGGCAGAGGGGGATTGAACTTCTATCGAATCTTCTGGGTAGTGGCGACAGATAAGACAGCATCCCAATCAATATTACACAATGCCCTATCTGTACCAATAAAGTTAGTCCCATTATCTGAATATATAATGAATGGTTTTCCTCTTCTAGTAATAAACAGTCTCAAAGACAGTATAAAGGCTTCAGTTGACAAGGAGGTCACAAGCTCGAGGTGTACGGCTCGGAAAACGGCGCATGTAAACAATACTATCCATGATTTTGTGTTTCCTTTCAAATAAAGTGGGCCTGCCAAGTCCACACCCACGACTTCAAATACGGATGCATCCCGAACTCTATCTTCCGGGTGAATTCCAGGTTCAGTTTCGGATTTCTGTGCATTGAACCACTGACACTTCACACATTTTTGGATGACTTTTCGAATGGTTTTTCTTGATTTCAGTATCCAATATTTCTCTCTCAAATTAGCCATTAGTATCGAAACACCCGTATGCTGCAGTTCTATATGTTTCTCAAAAATTAATGAATGTACAACTGCGTGATTAGAAGGCAAGATAACAGGGATCGGAAATGTTCTATATCTTTTCGGTATATTATGTTACTCTTTGCTCATAAAATGTCATCTTGATCTACTATTGGCCTTAAAGCATGAATAGAATTATCTTCATGCCCAGTAAAGGAATCCTTCTGAATCAGACGACAAAATGACCTTTCAGCTTTTTCAGTTTCTGCTACCGAGAGATTCGCAGTGTTCCGTTCTGAACTCCTTGCGTTATAACAAAATCTGAAAATCCAAGTTATCAACCTGACTATCTTCTGGAAAGATGAGAAATATCGGTAATACCAGTCTGAATCTGAATTTTTCTCTTTGTTCTAAGAAATCAAAATAGTTTTCATTTCTCTTGATGCAAAAGATCTTCATCAGGTTGTTCATCTGTTTTGGGCCATTCGGTTTCAGTAAGGTAAAGCCAAGGCGGTCCCTCCCACCATCTGGACTTCGACAGTTGAGCTGCAGAACAGCCCCTTGATGGAAGGTCCGCAGGGTTAAGATTTCCTGGAATGTGTCTCCAGGTAGATTGATTTGTTAGCGTTCGTATCTCTTGAACTCTATTATGTACAAACGTTCCCCATGAGTGTTCTCTCTTAATCCATCCCAAAGCTGTAGAAGAGTCACTCCAAAGGACAATAGCAACATTGGGTAACTTCAAATAAGATAAAACTGTTGATGCAAGTCTCGAATCAATCAAACAGGACAAAAGTTCCAAACGTGGAATCGACATCGGTTTAAGAGGAGCTAGACGACTCCTGGAGTTAACTAACTGAACCCTGATACCTGCAGTAGTTGAAATTCTTAAAAAGGCGCAAGTTGTATAAGCACGTTTACTTGCGTCACAAAATACATGAAGGGTGATTTCGTTTTCTTTATCATAGCTTATATTCAACCATCGAGGCACACGTAACTGAGAAAGCAAAAATAATTGATTAAACCAAGTTTTAAATGGATTGTTCAAAGGTGTTGGTAGTTCGTCATCCCATTTTATTTTTAGTAGCCAAGTTTCTTGAAGGATAATTTTTGTTACAAGTATGACAGGCACAGTAAATCCAATAGGATCAAAAATTCTTTGTATTAAGGACAGAGACCTTCTTTTAGTCACAGGTTCATCATCGATCAGCATTTGTTCTATCTTTAATGATAGAGTGTCGGTTTCAAGATCCCAGAACAATCCTAAGATATGTACAGCTTCAGATTCAGTTTCATTTATCATAGCATTTGGCACGCTGGATCGCCAACATCTCAAATTGAAATGTCCTGAAGACAAAATCAAATTAGATTCTTCAATGAATTTTTCAGTTTCTTCTATCGAATTTAGACTGATCAGGGAGTTATCTACATAAAATGAGTTTCTCAAAAGTTCTGCGGTCTCAGACAAATTATCTGGAACTTGGTTCAAATGGAAATCAAGTGTTGCCGCCAATAGGAAGGGACTAGATGTCAATCCAAAAACTACCCGCTTGTGACGATACATTTTCAAGTTATTTTCGGCATCGAACCACAGAAACCGTAAAAAATCTCGATCGGTCTCCCCAATGCTTATTTGGAGAAATGCTTTCTCGATGTCGGAAGAAACTGCAATCCGCTATTTTCGGAAACGATTTAAAATTCTGGGTAAAATTTCAATTAAATTGGGACCTTTAGTGAGACCATCATTCAGTGAAGGAGAGTTTTTTAACCGTGCCGAGGCGTTGAACACAGGGCGTATTTTTGTTGTTTGGCTTGTTTCCTTAATTATAGGCCGATGAGGCAAATAATGTGTTCCATGTTCCTTTTCATCGGTTATACATTCTATTATGTCATTAGATTCCCAATAACTAAAAATTTCTTGATAATCTTCCCTTTTATTCGAACTGACAAGTTTCTTTTCAGTCTTACGAAGACATTTTTCAGCTAAGTATCGATTACTGGGTAACATGGAGTTATCTAAAATCCAGGGTAGTGATACCTCATATCGACCATCTTTATTGCGTTTCACTGTGTCTACGAAATGCTTTCTTGCTTCCTCTTCTAATAAACTCTTATTTTTGTTTTCTTCGTTATCCAAAATTCCCAACGTATCTAAGCGCCAGAGGTCGGCCAGTTTGGCGCCGGACACATGTAGAGATAAAGTCAGTCCTGACAAGGAATTTTTTGTCTCAGTGTTGCCAGAGGTCATTTTGCCCATTAATGTCCATCCCAGTTTAGTCTTCAAAGCTACCAATCCTCCCCACGGAAGTTGCTCAATTTGACTAGTAAATAAACTACCCGCAATGTCTGCTCCTAGCAGCAAATGAATCTCTTGGGGATCCTTTTGGTACAATCGAGATGTTTCTTTTTCAAAAATGTCACTGACATAAATTCCCCTTTATCTTAGTTACCTAATCCAATACATATTTTTGACTTTAGGAATTACAGAACAAATTTTCTTTTCATCCAACCAGTCAACTTCACAAGTGTGGGATTCATCTATGCTACTAAATCTTATACGATAGCGGTTATGCTTTTCCGAAACTTCTAATCCGCCAAATAATCCATGGATGACAATTTCTTCTTTTAAACCTTTTAATTGCAACCTTTCAACGACATATTTGCTTAAGTAGGAATTTTGACTCCCCGTGTCAATTATACATCGAATAAAACCTTTTTTACCATCTTTTCCATGAACACCTACAATCAAAGTTTGTAAATACACTTCCGTATAGTCAGATTGATTGGTCAGTACACTATTTCCGACACTGCTATCCCTTTTATCTTCTGTTTTTTCCAAAGAAACATTATTAACATTATCATGTTTAGAAAAATTACACATAATCGAAACATGTTTATATCCACATATTGTGAAAATCGTTTTCACTTTGCAATCACGCGCGATATGTTTTATGTGCAAACATCTAAAACAGGCTCCTTTCTTTTTCAAAATGGACTTTTTCTCATCCAAGGACAAGCTCTGTGCGAATTCGTAATCTCGACTGTTGTGTGAGTTATTACAGAACACTCAAATCTGTTTATTTTCTGTATTCCGCGCTGCTTCGGTTTTACTAAACAAATCAGCAGCCGTAGCATATTCCTTTTTTGCCATCGGATGATGTTTACCCTTTCCGGTTGACATATGTGGGTCATGGGGGAAGAACGGCCGGCAACTTGTAGGAGGGGATAAAAACGTTTGACGGGGGGAATCATCTCTTTTCTGTTGAGTAAATGTCGCTTTAGTACGTTCAAGTGAAGTTAATTCTTTCATTAAGAAATTCATTAAGTCATTTACTTTGTAATTGTCAGTTGCACCTTCTGTTCTATTAAATGCGAGGACTAAATCTTGCGGTAGTAACTTCAAAAGCATAAGGCATAATAAGGAACCATAGGTATCAGACACGACTCCTAATGCGTCTAAACTTCTAATTTGTGTCTGACATCTGTCAAATAAATTTCTGAATCCTTTAACATCACTCGAATGTTTCAGAGGACGGATGTTTAATAAATTGCCTATGTGGGCGTCTATTAAGATGGATTTTCGCCCGAATCGCTCTTCTAACAGTTTAATAACTGAATCGGAATTCACTGGTGAAAGCGAAAATCCTATACAATACTAGCAGCAGTTCCCCCAAAATATGCTTTCAAATAGTTGAACTTATCAATTTTATTCAGTGACTCATTATTATTAATCGCCGATTGAAATGAATTCCAAAAATTAAGCCACTGACTACTGTCTCCGTAAAATTTAGGAATCGAAAGTTTCGACAGCTTCACCGTAGTCGTTTCTTTTGGATTTGGTGCGGAACTGCTGAGTCATCGTCATGTCTACGCGGTGGTGGGGCATTTGCCGATATGCGTTTATTCGCCCTAAACTTCCATAGCGTTATTTTTTCCCGCTACTCTTCTATACTATCGAATTCTTTCTCATATTGTTTTGGTTTCAAAAGTCGTTCTATATCGGTGTCAGTACCCTTTAGTGTTTCTGCTTTTTCGTTAAGTAGTTCTAAAGTTTCTTCAAATTCCTCAAGGTTAACACTTCTGTTTTTGCAATTTCAGCCTCTATTTTCTGACAACATTTGGTAATGGCGTTTCTTAACTTAGTTCTTTTTGTTTTTAAAACGTTTATTGTATCTTACGCCATTTCTTCTAACTTTCAATATAAACCGAAGCAAAAACATTACTTAAAACAATTTGTAAATTGCTACTCTGAGACAAATAATTCTATTTCAAGCTTCAGAAATTTCCACTCCCATCCCGGCAGGGATGCCAAATTGTTGCAAATCTTCACTGACTTCGGTCGTTAGAGAAAATAAACAAGGTGTTCTTACCTCAAATATAGTCAGCTCTCGATCTGCATCTTGATTCTGGTCTCGGAAGGGGTGAAATACATTCTGGAACTCTATTATCCATCATGCTGTTCGCTAATTAATTCAGACTAGAGCATAGAAACTACTCTTTGCTTTTCTAATTATTATATTTAACACATATATTACGTAAACAATTACACTTAACTACTTAACATCTATTTTAACATTACAGCACAATGGATATCGGTGTTTACTCATCACAGAGTTCGTTCTTTCTGCTTAGTCTCTGCTGGGTGGCGCTAGAGGTCTGGATCGCCTGTTGCCAGTTGCAACAAACAAATCCCAAAGCTATATCGGAATCGAAAACAAACTACAACTATGTTGTCGCCCATCTGCCGCTTGCAACTGCTACTAGGGTGCGTGACGCTATAATGAAGCCAAATACTACACATCCATACGAGGAACTGAAAACTAAAATCATCGAAAGATGCGGAGAAAGCCGAACACTTGGTGTAGCTTGAATACTAGCTGTCGAAAACCTCGGCGATAGGAAACAGAATGAATTTCTACGTTTAATGAAGAGAAGAGCAGAAAGTAATAATATAAGCGACGAACTTCTTTTGGAATTATTTAACCAATAAATGCTGACCCCTGTGAAAACCATTTTCACATCACTTGACCCAGTCACTCCCGATAAAGCGGCAGAGATTGCCGATCGCATCCTTGATTTAACACCTTCGAACATCAGTGCAGTTTCGATTCCCACACCTACACCAGCCGACACTCTGGCGCCAGCAACCACAGAGATGCTGTTAAAAGAAATTCAAGAGTTACGAAAAGAAGTCGTAGAACTTCAACGTTCTAGAAGCGTTTCTAGAAAAGACAATCATCCTCGATACCACTCTAAGTCACTCGATAAGAACTCAACAATTTGTTGGTATCATACAAAATTCCAACAAAAAGCAAGGAAATGCAATCCGCTCTGTTCATTTGCGGGAAGAGTAGCGGCTGACCTCTTCCCAGCACTTTCTTGTCGCCCTTTTCGTTAGAGAAAGATATACGGATATGTGTTACCTTGTTGACTCTGGATCTGATGCCAGTCTAGTAACCACTACCAGAAATGATAAATCACCGCCAGTTCTCCAAACATTTCGTGCCGCTAATGGCACCGAAATTAATGCTTATGGTTGAAAGTGTTTTACTCTTAGCTTAGGTTTACGCCGATCATTTACTTTTTCTTTTTATATTTGTGACGTTACGTGTGCTATTTTAGGAGCTGATTTCATGCATTATTTTAATTTAAAGCTTGATTTACGGAATCACCGTTTTATGGTTTCCATTACTCATTTAAAAACTCCTACCAAATTAGGCTTTTTCAATATTTTCTCGGTAAAACCCAATTATGTTAATAATGTTAATGGTAAACTATTGCTAAAATTAAAGGACCCTAACCAACCCATGTAGTCTATAATGGAGTCGTGTCTAATTCCCTAGAGGTACCCCAAATCACCATATGTTTTCGTCCTGACTTTGTCCCTTTACCCAACACACTATATATAAAAAATGTGTATAAATAATAGATTAAGGGTTCAATTATTTGGGAATGATTGCTCAAAATATAAACACAAGAACATTTATCGCTTCAATTTCGCTTGGACACTCCAAGCAGAGCATAGCTGACGTATAGGGCCTGTCCTGACTTTCTTTGATTTGGGCGTGAATTCGTATTTAATTGTGGTAGTACTTATTATGTCATTAAAAGGGTAGTTGGGTGCGTTGTGTTTAGATATTTGGTTGAATAACACCCAAGGCTCTGGACATGATTGGCCTACGAACAAATTATAAAAGCTTAACCTACAATCTTTCTTCATAAATAACGGAAATCAACTCATTGACGAAAGCAAGTTTTCTTTAACACAAAATTATAGTTTATTTACAATTACATATTATTTACAGTTTATTTAAAAAAAGAATCGTTTATGTTCATATCATCAATCCTTACACTCAATCGTTTAACTACTACTTTACGAGGTGCAGGGAGCATACGGAAAAACTACTCATACCAAGTCTTTATCTATGACCCTAACTTTCCTTTTCCGCACTCAAGCATTAAATTTTAAATGACCAGGGACTGAACGTATCAAAAATTATATTTCACTCATTCTATTTCGCAGGGGCAGGATAATCATCGAAACAGCAGGGTTGCGGTTTTCTCCATCTAAATCGCACATTCACGTCCTAGAATCTCAGCTCGCTGTTGTCTGGAAATTGGGGGGTCTCGCTTCACAGGAACGTCATTGCTTCTTCCTTACGTCATCCGTCGCCTCAGAAGTTCGGTGAAGTCTAGCCGCTGTATTCTGGATCCGGTGCTCGATATTTTCTTGGATCCTGCGAGTAAGGTCCGGGAACTATGTCGACAGGTTGTCCTTATGCATCGGAATCAGGGCCCCTCTAAGTAGGAACGGAGGAACGGGCAAGCTCGCCCCGAAAAAAATCTCTAACGCTTCTCTCTTGTCTCCTTTCTCCTTCCCTCTCTCTCGTCTTTCAATTTTCTTTCTTCAAATCTCATTGGCTATATTTATCACAATCTCTCAAGATTTCACCCATTCAGGAAAGTCCCGATTTTCTCATTCGTTTGTGACTTAAACGCCTCCTGTTACGTCATCTTCTACGTCGCCGATGGCCACCCACATCGATCACTTACGCCACTCTCATAAATTCACTACAAAAGGGCATTCTAATTTAACGTCGCAACTGGCGCCTAACCTGCTATCTTAGTCTACCATCTTCCAGACCTCCCATGTAGACCGCACTTCTACTCTCCTATCCCAAATCAATGTAATGAAGCAAGCTTTTGATTTGAAATACTTTCTACATTTAATTTTTTTCTTCTTCTTAAAATTGAAGGCGCATCATTACACATGCCCCTTCCTCCAAAAGAAAAGTTGATTCTACCATAATAGCAAACAAAAACCTCATATGCTCCCCTTCCTCGCAAAAAGTTTACAAAACATCTAAATAACTATATATACCAATCATCACAATAACCGTACAACATGGTTATATAATTCGTCTTACCATAGACCATCATAATTTACTTGACAACATCATGATCCTGCACCTAATATTTCCTAAAAATCATAAGGAAAACAAACAAAATAAGAAAAAAGACACACCTTCTTCGGGATACATCCACTGTCTTCCTTCATAGGACCTATACCTCTACATAAGGTAAAAGAAAAAATTTTCATATGTAAAGTCCTGGAACTGAAAATTTTACTCTCTGAAACCAAAACATGTATTTCACTAATATAAGTTCGTCATACACTAGTTCATGACAGTCCTGCTCGAAAAAACGTCATCTCATGTAATCTAAATTGTTACTTCGTAAATCATCAAAGTTCTGTACAGCATATCGATACAGAGTCCGTCACTCGTTCAGTAAACTTATGACTTTAACACATAGCTAAATGTATCCACGATTGCGTTGAATCACATTTTGAAACGTTCAGTCCCAATACAATATTTTCATATCATTATTACATTTATAACAAAAAACACAATTATTTCTTCCTACAATTTTCATCTTGCCAAATTTTAATTTACTTAGCATTTGTCACTCACTATACTGATTCACAAAATTTACTCTGAAACCATTAACTAATTGATTCTACTTGTATTTGCCACTTAACATCATATAGCAAAATTTTACACACACAACATAAAAATTTTATTTTATTTTATATTATTTTATTTTTGTCATCAAATGTATATCTTTTCCAAAACACTTTTCACCAAACTAGATTCGTATCTGTGGTAATTAATAGTTCACCATTCACAATCCTATCATTTCATTCTAAAATCATTTATTTTTATTTAAAAAATACAAACTATTTATATTCCCCATTTTTGCAAAGAGAGACTAAGAATTAAAACGCAGTTAGTCTCTACAGTATTCCGCACCTTCCCCTTACAAACCAAAACCAAATCTTTAACCACAACTCACTTATCTGTTCAAAACATATTTTCTACCCTCACTAGCCGAGTTTTGCACACAAACCAGTTTCTTTTCACTCCCAAAATCTGTACGACCTCATTCCTTTGGATGAACACGAATTTTCGTCTCCCGTTACCTCTTTAAGGGGGGGAACTCGCATTTTCGACTAGACTGTAAACCCTGCACTGCTCGCTACTCTCGTCCCAGAACTGGTCTTTTCGGATCCGACCCCTTCTGTGGGGGGGGGGGCATCCTTCGACTGAACGTGCCATTCTGCACCGCTCGCTTTTTCTATTGTCAACAAAACTCTTTTCCCCTTGGGGAGGGAAGGAAAACGCCTTCAACCTCCTAAATCGTGGACGAATGCATGGTATCTTCACAATGAGCATTTCCTTCCTCTCAAGGTAACAAAATCTTCACACATCATGCCATCGAGCTTTTAGTAAACAAAACTCTCCCACATATTTACTGACTGCAATATCTATCTCACATGTCCTCATCCATAATTCTATAATTTTAACTACACGTTTACACATTTGTAAGCAAAATCCTATCTAAACTTTTAACTCCTCAAATTTCTTTTAACCTACGTAAATTTCATGTTCATAGCTCCTAATTACATAGACGAACTATATTTCAAAGTATTTAATCGCTTACTAACACTTTTCTCAACATTCTCACGCAAAATCACTTAAGTTTACCCACCATCATTATTTACTTAAGCTTATTACATACTTTGACTTTCTAAAATTTTTGCCTGTACCCTATCTCCTGCCAAAATTTTATTTTCCATAATCTCACTCTGGGTTTGGTGTGGTCGTCCGACTTAGTTTTTAATCTCGGTCTCGCATTTCTCCATTTAATTGTTTGTCTAACTTTTACCTTACCTCCCATCTTTTTAAACGTTTCAACACCTCTATTACTTTTACTCATTTCTACGTTACTCGTCTTATCTTTGCTATGCCTCTGGTTTCTTACAACTTGTACTGTGTGAATTTTGATGTTTCTGCTCCTCTCAGCTTTAAAATCGCAAAATTCGGTAATTGAACCCATCAAAAACATATAATTATCCTTTATTTTCTGCACATCTATTTTCAAATTCATTCTATCATTTATTGAACCTAATTTGTTGTCTCCACTAATCGTATTTACTGTATTTTGCGCTTCATAACTTGTATTTCTCTCTAAGTCATCCCCTTCTCTGATTTTCTCCGCAGCAAGCCATTTTATTGGTTTCATTTCTATCAATATTTCCCGAGAATCGTCAATTTCACTCATCGCAAATTTGTGTTTATCCTTTATTTTCTGCGCATCTATTTTCAAACTTTTTATCTCATTTGTTTTACGCCAATCTCTATCCAGTTTATCCTTTAATTGAAAATCATCCTCATTACTAATTTTCTCCGCAGTTTGCAATTTTATTGGTTTCATTTCCACCTCAAATTCGCGATATTCGGTAGTTTTACTCACTTCGTTTTCTCCACTAATCATCTTTCCATCTAATTTCTCTGTTTGTATCTTTTGATCACTTATCACCATACCTGTTTGATCTACACTTTTCCCATTTTCCTTCACTGACCCCCTTTGTCCTAAATTAACAATTTCATTTTTGGTCTCTACTTTATTTGGTTTTTGATCGCCGCTAATTTTACAATTTCGATCTGCCTTCATCCTATTTTCCTTCAATGACTCTATTTGTTGTTTATTCTTAAATTCATTTGGGGTATTTTCCGACTCACAATCACTATTTATTTCCGCCGTGTTCTGTCCTATCATTATTTGATTCGCCTTCGCGTCTAGTTTAATTTTTGTCGCTAAATCAATCGCTTGAGTCGTTTCTTTGTTCACACTCTCACCCTTTCCCTCAAAAATTTTAATTTTCTGCTCCTGACTATTTCTTTCTTCCAATTTTATTATCATAGAATTTTTCTGTCTGTCTATTTTTAATGGGATATGTTCCCAATTCGACTCTTTTATTAACTCAACGTTCTCTGCATTATGTGATTTCACATTATCTAAACTTTTGCTATAAAACTCCACAAATTTCTCAATCAACACCGAAAATGTACCTTCATAGTTCATTAGGCTGTCAAAATAATGCCAAGTTCTTTCCGCCTTTCCCGCTATTTAAGCCAAAAGGACTTGTTGTCTTCCGACCAGTCCCATAATTTCGCAATCTGATAAAATTTTCTCATAAATTTCTCCACATCTTCATTCCCACTAAAAATTGGAATTGATCTAGCATCTTCTAATTTTACTTTAAAGAATTCTTTGAATTCGCTTACTACGTCTAAAAAATTGATCTTCTTATCATTCGCATCATATAATTTATCCCAAATTTTCCTCGCCTTCCCAGCTAATCTCGATCTGAACCAACGCAATTCATCATTTTCAGACCACCCACATTCACTTGCCGCATAGTCAAAACATCTCTTAAAACTCCCAAAATTTTCTTTCACACTACCGCTAAACATCGGGATCAGTGAATCTATGTTTTGCATCACTATTCGTGCATGTATTACCCTATCGGCCATAAAATTTTGGTTCTGCATCCCATTTACATCTGAGTTTTCTAAATTCTCCACTATGATTGTCATATTGACCAAATTTTATTATTCTGAAACTCCTACTTTTACACTTATTAACATTTACTAACTACTACAACTAGCACGAAGAATTCTAATTTTCAATACATTTTCCCCCGAAATGCATATATTCCCCAAACAAAATATATATATCAATAATCAATCAATCAATCAAATATATAAGCAAAACCAAATCAAATATTTATACACAGTAAAATTCTAACTATATTTGCAAAATATACTATCTGAAAAATTCTATACTTAAATTTAAACACTTTCAAAACTCAACTCTCTGCAAAATACAACCAATTGCTTTCTATCTATCAAACATTTGCATTTAATCACTGTATTTTTCAATTTTTCATTCAATACTCTCTACCCACTGATTTCAAATTATTTCATTACTTCAATTTTACACAAATCACTCAATGTTATCTAACTATAAATTAAACACTGCTACAAAAGTTTATTTCCACGCCAAAATATTTTTATGATCACTATCAAACACTGGTATTCAAAACATTTCTCAAATTCTACTCAAATAATAATTATCTATTCATTTACTTAATTCAATCATTTCTTCAACATACCATTTATCTATCATCTACATCAAATTAATGCAAATACATTTCATTAACTCATTATTAACTCAACTGCTATATTAAAATACTTTCATGTAACACTTAAAATCCATCAAAATATCAATCTCAATATGAAATTATTCAAAAATTTTTTTTCTGAACATATGTCTTAATTCATCTCTTTTTTCAAAATCATTCGTATACATAAATTCACACACATCACAATATCATATTTCAATTCTCAATTCAAATACACATTCATTAATTAATTGTGGCAATTACAAGACTATTTGTCATAACTTCGCGCACTGCTCCCGCGGCTCCCTTCTTTTTAGTTCAAAACAAATTCTCTAAGATTCTCACTTTGAAATCTCTAATATCTCTAAATAAATCATTTTCGACCTTACTAAAAAAAATTTTAAAAAACTGAGTCAACGGAACCATACACTGAACAAAAAAATTTTTTTAACAGCAAAAAGTTTTACAAAAAACGCCTGGTCCCGATACCATATGTCGTATAGGGCCTGTCCTGACTTTATTTGATTTGGGCGTGGATTCGTATTTAATTGTGGTAGTAGTACTTATTATGTCATTAAAAGGGTAGTTGGGTGCGTTGTGTTTAGATATTTGGTTGAATAACACCCAAGGCTCTGGACATGATTGGCCTACGAACAAATTATAAAAGATTAACCTACAATCTTTCTTCATAAATAACGGAAATCAACTCATTCACGAAAGCAAGTTTTCTTTAACACAAAATTATAGTTTATTTACAATTACATATTATTTACATTTTATTTAAAAAAGGAATCGTTTATGTTCATATCATCAATCCTTACACTCAATCGTTTAACTACTACTTTACGAGGTGCAGGGAGCATACGGAAAAACTACTCATACCAAGTCTTTATCTATGACCCTAACTTTCCTTTTCCACACTCAAGCATTAAATTTTAAATGACCAGGGACTGAACGTATCAGAAATTATATTTCACTCACTCTATTTCGCAGGGGCAGGATAATCATCGAAACAGCAGGGTTGCGGTTTTCTCCATCTAAATCGCACATTCACGTCCTAGAATCTCAGCTCGCTGTTGTCTGGAAATTGGGGGGTCTCGCTTCACAGGAACGTCACTGCTTCTTCCTTACGTCATCCGTCGCCTCAGAAGTTCGGTGAAGTCTAGCCGCTGTATTCTGGATCCGGTGCTCGATATTTTCTTGGATCCTGCGAGTAAGGTCCGGGAACTATGCATACCGGTTGTCCTTATGCATCGGAATCAGGGCCCCTCTAAGTAGGAACGTAGGATCGGGCAAGCTCGCCCCGAAAAAATCTCTAACGCTTCTCTCTTGTCTCCTTTCTCCTTCCCTCTCTCTCGTCTTTTAATTTTCTTTCTTCAAATCTCATTGGCTATATTTATCACAATCTCTCAAGATTTCACCCATTCAGGAAAGTCCCGATTTTCTCATTCGTTTGTGACTTAAACGCCTCCTGTTACGTCATCTTCCACGCCGCCGATGGCCACCCACATCGATCACTTACGCCACTCTCATAAATTCACTACAAAAGGGCATTCTAATTTAACGTCGCAACTGGCGCCTAACCTGCTATCTTAGTCTACCATCTTCCAGACCTCCCATGTAGACCGCACTTCTACTCTCCTATCCCAAATCAATGTAATGAAGCAAGCTTTTGATTTGAAATACTTTCTACATTTAATTTTTTTCTTCTTCTTAAAATTGAAGGCGCATCATTACAATAGCTGCCTGTAACGCATTGACATTGACATTGACATAAAACACTATAAAGGCACCAGGGAGCAATAGCTCCTTATCCTCAGTATCAAGGTTAGTATGTGACATAAGATTAACCGTTCTCAAGTTCACAAATAGTGTTGACAATGACTGTGAGAGAAAGAATAAATTAATTAGTTGAAAAATCAACTAATTAACTAAAACGAGTACGAGTAACCAATGTGGCATGGCTAACTTAAATGATAATGGAGTATTTAAATAATGGGTGAAACAAGAGATTATATAAATAAATAAAAATAGTAATAATAATAATAAAAAAGAAATTCAAAAACTAGAAGATGGGAAATTTGGAATATGATTGGGATAAAAAACATGTTTGTCCAAGTTACACAAAAGGGTGGTAGGTCCGAAGTCCGTAAGGCGCGAGTAGCGAAATCAAAGAGGAAAGCAAGCAGGATTGGAATTTCGGGCATATACTGTGTAAAAGAATTAACAAGTTCTTGGATGATAACAATGTCATTATTAATGCACAATTTGGCTTTAGAGCCCAACATTCCACTATGTATCAGCTATTCCGAGTAACGGAATACATCCATGATGGATTCCAGAATCGGATGCAGACTGGCGCAATTCTCTTCGACATAGAAAAATCGTTCGACCGCGTATGGCATAGCGCACTAATTTATAAACTAATTAAACTTAAGATGCCATCTGCTATTATTCACCTAATTCGCTCTTATCTGCTTAATAGAACCTTTAAAGTTGGCCACACACAATCAATTTCCTCACTTCGTAACATTAATGCTGGAGTTCCTCAGGGTTCCAAGTTAGGACCTGTTTTATTTAATATATTTATTAATGATATCCTACATTCTCCACACACTTCACTAGCCACGTTTGCGGACGACACGGCAATCTTAGCGAAGCATCGCAATACTAAATATATGCACAAGCAACTCCAAACGCATGTTGACATTCTTGAACATTGGTTCGAACGGTGGAGAATTAAACTAAATCCTGCTAAAACGAAAGCCATATTTTTTAGCTATAACATAATTCCACCTCCGTCGGTCACAGTATGTGGTCATCTGGTACACTTTGAGAGAGAGGGGAAATACTTGGAGTTTACTTGGACAGCAGGCTAACCTGGAGAAAAAATATAGAATACATTATTAGAACGTTCTTTACGGCACGTAGGGATATCGCACACCTCTTTATCAGAACCAAATGAGTATTGATAATAAACTTTTATTGTAGAAGACCGTGCTTCACCCAATTCTGGTGTATGCTGTTCCGATTTGGGGCTTAGCAGCTGACACTCATATCCAGAGAATGCAAACTATACAAAACAAGACTCTTCGTGGTATCAGGAAGGCGCCATGGTACTTACGTAACGCTCTTATTCATAGGGATCTGGCTATCGAACCAATTCGGCATCATATTAAAGATCTGGCTACGAACTTTTACAATAGGATATACTCAATTAATAACGAAGAACTTGCTAACCTGCCTGATTATGATCCTAGGGAGTGCTTTATAGTCCGGTCAATTTAGACATAAAAATAGTGGTCAAATAACAAAAATTCCCGGAGAGCCAAATATTGGTGGAGTGCTGGGGTTTACCATTACAAATAAAGTTTTAAAAATCCCCATTGATCCTATGTGTGCTACAAAAGTTATTCGAGTATTCCCACTTAGTACTTCGAGTACCCCATATACGAGTTTTCCCACTTAGAATGTTCTACGATGCACGAACGTAATTTTTGTCAACTGTGGTTTCCACTTTCAAAAGATAAAAGTCTATGTAATCAAACCTAGCTAGTGTCGCGAGAGGTGATGAGTTTACTGAGTATTTAAGAACTCAAAAATATGTTACAATACACGTGGATTGCAGAAAATCATACACCCGGAAAACTTCAATCGCTGCAGTAAAAAGACAACGTGAGGAGGGGCAGGCTAGTACTTCAAAAATAAGTCCACCTCGTACTAGAACGCGAGTAAGTGAATCAAATTTTTGTTTTAAAAAATAGTGTTTATTTTGTGGCAATGAAGCCAATGAAGAAACTGAGAAAAAGAAAGCACAGCATCTTCGAAAAAAAATTTATAACGTGACTACACTAAAATTCAAAGAATCCCTGTTGAAATTAGCTAAAGATCGTTCTGATGATGTTTCAAAGGCTGTTCTTGAACGTATTAATTTTGAGTATGATTTAGTCGCTGCTGATGCAAAATACCATGACAGTTGTTTCAAATCTTTCTTTAAACCTAATACTGGTGGTAAAATTGGCCGTCCACAAGATGAAACTGTAAACTCTGCGATGGAGAAAATTTTTCAATTCATAGAAACGAGTGATGATTGCCAGTTTTCGTTGGATGAATTGAAGAATGTTTGTCAAGATGGAGCTTTAGATGACAGAACTATAAAAATACGATTGAAATTGAAGTATGGCAGTAGAATTATTATTACAGAGAAGCCTGTAAAATTAACATTTATTTGTTTTATTGACAATTACCAAGATATTTTAAGTCAAGTCTGGTCTGATAAAAAACACTTGGATGAAAAAGACAAGCGGTTAAAAACTTTGAAAGCTGCGGCAGCAATTGTTCGTGAAGATATTCAATCTTGCATTTTCGATAATACTATGTACCCCCCACCAGGTAGAATGTTCGAGGATATAAATAACGATATTCCCGAATCATTGTCATAGTTTTTGGAACAAGTCATTTTAAAAAACAAGCGTCATAATTTAGATCATCTAAAGTTAGTTTGTACGAATATTAGCCACTGCATCATGACTGCTGTTCGGCCTAGAACCTTTAAATCTAAACTACAGCTGGGTCTTTCAGTTTTTTTTCATCGGCGATTTGGTTCGAAACGTCTCATACAAATTTTCTCGTCTTTTGGTTTATGCGCATCTTACAGTGAAACAATGAATTATGAATCAGCAGCAGTTTTCAGTCGTCCACCTCATATTTTACCACCAGAAACAGGCACATTCATTCAATACGTTGCAGACAATGCTGACATTAATGGGATGAGATTGAAAAATTTTTTGAGTATGAATTAGCCCCTTACCCCTTATCACTCTTCGATGCAGCTGGAATGCGTAAAACAACAAAGTCAGCAATTTACGATTGCTTTCAATCAGTCAATACTGAGGTTGATCGTACAAACGCTACTTACATTATTGATGGAGGATACCTACTACATCACGTTGTGTGGGATCGAGAAGAAACCTTTAGCGTTATTTTTGATAAATATGTTCAGTATCTACGCAGACATTATGGGCTTACAGTGACGGTAGTATTTGACGGCTACAGTGACTCGACAAAGAATATTAAAGCTGCAGAACAACGTCGTCGAACTACAAAAACATCATCGGGTTCGGAGATTATCTTTGATGAATTTATGACAGTTCCAGCGAATCAACAACAATTTTTCGCTAACATTAATAATAAATCTCGTTTCATTTCCATGTTAAGTGACAAATTAACAGCTGCGAATATTGCAGTGAAACAAGCTCAAAATGACGCAGATGTCCTCATAATTGAAAAATACGCGAAACAAGAAACAAGTACAACTATCATGTCTTCCTCCAACATCGGCATCTGCTATTCAACACTTGTATCGAGTATACTATCAAGTTCAAACATGGCTAGGCAATCAACTGAACCCAGATGACTGGGGTTGGAAATTGATAGATAATACTCTGGAACCGATTCAAACTTTACTCCCACCTGCTCCAGAAAAACTCCTCAACACTATTTTTTGCAATTGCAAAAAAGGTTGTAGTGCCAAATGTGGCTGTAAAAAAGTCGGGTTGCTGTGTTCTCCAGCGTGTACCAATTGCCAAGGTCAGTCTTGCTCAAATATCCAGTTGAGTACAATAGAGGAAGATTCCTGTGATTTTAATCAAGAGACCTCAAAATGAAGAGGAAGTTCAAATGTGGCTGAGTAATTGACTCAGCCACATTTGAACAATTTATGAACATCCAGCAAGAGGAAGAGGAAGAAGAAGAAATCGAAGAAGACATGACTGTTGAAGTAGACTTTCAAGAGCACGAATCTGATTAAAATATCTAAAGAAATCAAAACAATAGTTAACCCAATAATCAATAGCAATATCAATAATCAATATCAATAATAAGGTAATATCTAGAACTTGACGGGTATTGTTCCCTTAAATTATCCTAAAATTGTCATGACAGTTAGTTGAGTAGGCCTACAGAGGAAACCACGGTAAAAAAAACGCGCGGAGTACACTACCTCACAGGTGACGTGGAAATGTGTTCATATCATGTATAATGTGACTCTTAGAATCGCGATATCTCAGGAATGGTAACTCTTAGGAAAAAAATCATGAAGACCATTTTTGTAGAGAATTTTAAGATCTACAACTTTGGTTTGAGGGTTTTTTTTTTTATAAAACTTACCGTTTTCGAGAAAAATCCAAAAAACCTCAAATTTTGACCTTTGATCCCGAATAACTTTTGTAGCACACATAGGATCGATGGGGATTTTTAAAACTTTATTTGTAATGGTAAACCCCAGCTCTCCACCAATATTTGGCTCTCCGGGAATTTTTGTTATTTTAAATGTCTATATTGACCGGACTATTAGGCGCCCGAAGGCTACTTTGGTTATGAACCCTGGCCTTGTTCCTGTTCGGGAATTCCTTTCCTTATCAAAATTCAAAATTACAATAGCCCGACTACTTCTGGTTTCTGACCTGTCTTTCTTTTTCAATCGTTCCTCTTTCTACCATGCGATTCCCCCTCGGACCAGCTGTTTGCTGGAGAAGGGGATTGATAACCTATTCCCGAAATTCCAATCCTGCTTGTTTTCCTCTTTGATTTCACTACTCGCACCTTAAGGACTTCGGACCTACCGCCCTTTCGTGTAACTTCCACTAACTTGTTTTTTATCCCAATCATATTCCAAATTTCCCGTCTTCTAGTTTTTGAATTCCTTTTTTATTATTATTATTATTATTACTATTATTATTTATTTATATAATCTCTTGTTTCACCCCTTGTTTAATTATTCCTTTATCATTTAAGTTAGCCATGCCACATTGGTTACTCGTACTCGTTCTAGTTAATTAGTTGATTTTTCAACTAATTAATTTATTCTTTCTCCCTCAATCATTGTCAACACTATTTGTAAACTTGAGAACGGTTAATCTTATGTCACACACTAACCTTGATACTGAGGATAAGGAGCTCTTGCTCCCTGGTGT
Source organism: Dolomedes plantarius (assembly GCA_907164885.2). NCBI lineage: Eukaryota > Metazoa > Arthropoda > Arachnida > Araneae > Dolomedidae > Dolomedes > Dolomedes plantarius. The sequence goes on along the minus strand of OU015494.1, from coordinate 60,452,180 downwards.
CGCTATAGTGGTTTATGTCAATGTCAATGGAATTTCGCGAAATTATGCTGTAAAATGTTTTGTTTTATTTGCTCGTATAAAGCTGGGTTAGTGATTGATAAGTATAGTTTTTTGTGATTAAAATCTCCATTAATATAATAGAAACAAGGAAATATAAATTTAAATATAGGAATTTAATTAAATATAAAATTAAAATATAGAAAAGAAAACTATGAACTGTATTTAGAATAAACTCTAAATGCCAGGAATTTATAGATTTTTAGAAAGATACACCAATCTGTAATTCGTATTTTAACATTTAAGGAATAAGGTAATGTTTTAACAAAGTATTAGTAGTAAAAACACAACTTCCAAAACACTAAATTTTATGACCTTGACATAAAATTCAGGGAGTTTGAATAATAACTGGAGACAAATATTTTTTTCATGAATATGTATAAACTCACTAATAAAATATATGAATAATTTTCTATTAAACAGATTATAATAGTGATCTTATGCAGAAAATGATGACCAAGCAAACTGATTTTAATGAGATGTTTTAACAATATAGTTTAAGGATGTTTAAAAAATACTATAAACGTTGGAATAACTCTAATGTGACAAAGAATTTTTCGTGTATCAAATATACCTAAATGCACGAAAGCAGGAAATTTTGGACAAGATAGGAAGTCTTTTATGCTAATCCTAAAAATGCAATTTTTACAACAGTTCGATAACATTTACCAGTATTATTTTGTAATAATTAAGAACAACATTATCTAATACATTTTGTTACAAGAATTCCATGATCAGGAATTTCTTGAAAGTGGTAAATATAACCGGACTAAAGCTTTTTGATGGGAGAAAATAACATTTTAATAATAATAACCATAAATAATAATAAGTTTCTTCAACATATGCTTTTCAAAATCAACGATTTAAATTTGAAATTTTGATATATCAGAAGAAATAGTTTTACACCTAACTATATTTACACAAACCCAAACATTAAGACAGAGTTGACGTGTTAAACAAATATTATATTTTACTTTTCCCGTGATTCACGTTTAGAAGTTTAATTAAAAAGTTGTCAGTGTTTTTTTTTCCACAGCGTGTCAGAAATCGAAAACCCCGTGGCAATTTAATGTTGAATCATTCATAAAAGAAACAAAATCATTCATCTAAGCGAATATTTTGTTTCCAAACTACTTTTCTCGAGCTCAAAATTTTTTTGTTACAAGGCAAATGTTAAATACATGTTTCATACTTGTTAATAAAAAAGCCTGGCGAGAGACAGATATAAAGGTGCACAGGGGGTACAAACAATAAAAACAGTCTGTTGTAAGAGAAGGGTACTTGAAAGGGCTAAATTAGACCCATTTGGGGTCTATGCTAAATTTAAATGAAAAAAATCATTTAAATATTTATTTATATTGGTTTTGTCTGTGAGAGGGTCTAACTACGATCCAATGTCTATACTTATACCAAGACTTTGAGTTCAAGATGTTGACCATTCTGCATGAAGAAATAGATGTACGTGTATAATATTTGCAGATACCCTTAAATTGTGTTTAAATTTCAATCTGAGAAAATGTTCCGAAGCACTGAGTAGACTGCTCAACTAAATGACTGTTGAAAAGGTTCGAACACCGACCTAAACTTTGACACTTCAACCACTTAATGATAGACTGTCCAAAAATGTGGTTATATATATAATATATTAATGAAAACTGAGACTCTAAGGGGAGGAACCACAACAGTTTTCCTCCTGTGCTTGAGAATAGATTTTTTACTTGAATTCCATAGTTTTCACAATCTCCCCGCTCTCAAGAACTGCTTTTATGAGATCTAAGCCTACCCATCTACAATATTTAATTTAGTATCTTAAAACTATTTTGCACAAAGCATTTGTTGAGTATTGCAAAATATCCTTTGTGATGAGGGCATGTAATGACCTATTTACCGAAGCACAAAATCACAAAATACTGGGACGCACATGACGTCACCTCACTTCATTAGCAACCGCCTGGGAATATCGACAAGAGCATGGTGCGCCCGTCCTATTTGGTTCTTCAGACACTATGGTTCTTCTTCCTTATCTTAAAAAATTAAGATTAAGGAAGTTAAAAAAATTTGCTTCCGCTTGTACCGGAAAGCCATCTATGACTCCTGGTCCAACCTAATCGTTCAAATGCGAAAGGCTGGAACGCAGATGACGGCACCGCCTTTAAACTGCTTCCGCTTCACTCAGATGTGCGTTTAAACGTTGCATCTTCTTCTGACTTTAAGCTGAAATTTTAAGCAAGACCCCAGAAAACTATCTAAGGTTTTCCCCTGAGTTTTCTCTTTAACTCTAGGGAATGAATATGAACGTAAATGACATCGCCGCACGAAAACCGCCGCGTCTCCGTGAATATCGGCAATAACAAGGTGCGGTGAATTCCGGTTTTGATTTGAGTTCACTCTGGACATTAAAAAATGGCTACCACTTTTACTAGAGAGCCTCCCCCTTCCCCATTAGGACTCTCCACGGCTCGAATTAAACGTAAAATCGAAAGATTGCGACGCTCATGGCGTCACCACTTTTATACAGCTGCCACTTCTTGAAGATCGGCACTACCATGTTGAAAGACTTTAAGGTGAGAACATTCAGGACCTGAGAAAAATGATTTCTGCATTTCCCGGAGTGCCATATACAGAGGCAAAATCAACAGTTTAAAAGCAAAATTCTGAAGGGCAGTCATGTTTTAGCAAGTCTACTGTCTTTTCTTAGAGAATATCGACAGGAGGCAGGGTTTTGAGCCCAGATCATTCTAGACCTCATTAGGGCTACCACTTTCCTGAAAAAGCTCCCTAGGGTTCGCGGGCTCTAATAAAGTGGAAATGCTGCGGCTCGGATGATGTCAACGCTATCAAACCTTCGCCGCTTCGCTAATGCACTAGCGAGTGGCCTTCAACTTCTGGTTTCCAGCTGAAATCATTACTGGAAGAAAATAAGTGAGGTGCTGCCTGAGGGTCCTAGGGTCTCGAGTCTGAATTAACTATTTCATCCAAAAGTGCTGGGACACAGATGACGTCACTGCCCTTAAACCTCCACCGATCTGAAAAGTTCGGTTTTAACGAGGTGCGACGTGATATGGTTTGAAGCTGAGATCATTCTGGTCCTTAAAAAATGGTTATCGCTTTTCCTGCAAAGTAGGTATTTAGGGTTAGAATTAAGTGTTAAATCACAAAATATTGTGGTGAAGGTAACGTCACCATATGTATACACCCTGCTTTACGAATACCGGCAGGAGGTCATTTTTGTTACCGAGATCAGATCATTCCGAACCTTTACAAAAATGGCTACTGCTTTTCCTGGAAAGCCCTTTAGAATTCCCCAGCCATATGTAACCATTGAAACACTGAATACTGGAGAGCAGAAAATGTTACCGCATTTAAACCACCATCTCTAAGATCAGCATTAGCACCCTGGGATGTCTGTTGGTTACGACTTGAGATCATTCTGTATCTGATAAAATGGGTCTGTTGTTTCTAATGCTACAGGCACTTTATCTGTTCCAACATTCACCCATCATTACCGCGATTTTGTTTGCTTCTTCGTTATGGGGGAACCATGCAAGTGAAACGACATAGCTTCCTAATCTGAGACTTGACCTCGAAGAATCGGGAATTGAACCCACAACCTGGCGGTGGAGATATCCAGAGAATGCCCGTGGACCAAACCACTGTGCCACCCGGAGCATCTTCTAAGGCTCCAGAACTTGAATTAACTCTTAATTAAGATTGTACTACGAATCCTCGATGCAATCGTTATCTCACCTCTCTAGTAGGCAAGAGGAATGGGTTCAATTCCTGCATGAGCATAGTTATTTTTAAGGGAAATTAAGATTGTATGTAAGAGCATGGGGCACCAATAGAGTCAGTATTATGGCATTGAAGAGATTTTGACTTCTTCACGCTGTGTAAATAAGATATTTATTAAAAGAGATCATGACACGGTGTCCATGTGTTGTTCTCAGCATTCCTGAGCGGTAAGCAGGAGGAGTGCTTTAATTTACCAGAGAACTTACTTGTTAGAAAAAGCTAGAAATGACAGAGATAGTATTTTTCAGATATCGATTTGTTACAAGATAAAAGAAAAGTATGAAAACCCAAAAGACAATGGCAGAATGTTGTTATAACTTTCTTAAAGTACCAGTTTTCCCAAATTTTCTCGTTTGAGCTAAAAGAACAATAGTTTTCTCTTTGCAATCTTGTCCTTTTAAGTTACTTTCTTCAAAATTATTCAAGAAATAAAAAGAATAGTTTGCACTTTTCTTATTTTATATGTAAGAAATCATATATGTCTCAGTTTACTCGATGCAGGAATAAAAATTTTTCTGAGGCATATACTACTCAGAACCTTTTTCAAAACTTCCTTACAGTTTGTATATTACACGAATTGCTCAACTGCTAATAGTAGTTGAAAAACGAAGCCTAATTTCGACTTAATTTCATAAAGCGTCTCAATTGGGGTTATTAAGGGCTAAAAGCCTCTGTTCACTCTACGGAGATTTCTTCCGCTCTAAGAATCACGTAATAGAAATTAAATCTAGCTAATGGTTCACAGAAAAACATTATGGGAGTCTTCCCTCTCATTCAGGACCTCAAAACCAGTGTTTAAGGATCTTACGAGCCAGTCAGAGTTTTCTCTTTCCAGAGAGTTTAAATAACTACTCAACGGTGATGGACAAGAAATTAACAGTTAGAAGAAAATAGCTCATCACTGGCGTGAGGAGCGTATTCCTTAGTATTTATTCGGCTGTAGTAAGAGACATACTCTCATGCAGCAGAAAAGAGAGAATTGGGAAAAGTAAGAAGTATTTCGTTAAAATTTACTCGTATTTCAGTTTCGATAATGCACTCATGGACAAAAAAATTAGCCCACCAAGAAATAATTGCGGGATCGTAACGAAACTTGCAATGAAGGTACATGTCGGGGAGATATGCAAATGATTAGAAATACAGCGTGATTGCGCATTACGTATAGACGGTAGAGGGCGTTGAACATCGTACTCTGTGGAGTATAAAACAGGTAACCAAAGCTTGTTTGAGTGTGCTGAATCATTTACAAAGGAAGAGCTGAGATAGACATGCCATTACGCCGTGTTCGAAGACAATATAAGCAGTTGTCGCAGTTTCAGAGGGGGAGAATCGTCGGGATGATGGAAGCTGGGTGGTCAGCTAGGCGAGTAGCTCGTCAATTAGGCCGCTCTGATTGCGTTGTGAGGAGGTGTTGGGACCAGTGGACCCGAGAGATGTCATGTACACGAAGACCTGGCTCAGGACGCACTCGACAGACCAGTCGTCGAGAAGACCGCTACATCGTAAGAAATGCACGCGTACAGCCAACTGCTTGATCGGCCGCCATCCAGGCACAGGTAGCACCTTCACTAGGGGCCTCTGTGTCTTCTCGAACCATACGAAGGCGCCTGGCTGAAGGACAGTTGGTATCGCGGCGCCCATTACGTGTGCTGCCCTTGACGCCCACCCATCGACGCCTCCGTTTGGAGTTTTGCCGCGCACGAGGAAACTGGACTGCAACGGAATGGAACCAGGTCGTCTTTAGCGACGAATCCAGATTCAATCTCGGCAGTAATGACAATCGTGTTCGTGTGTGGAGAGCCCGTGGTGAACGCTTCAATCCTGCCTTTGCTGTACAGCGACACATCGCTCCCACAGCTGGTGTGATGGTATGGGGTGCCATTGCCTACAATACACGGTCACCCCTAGTATTGTTTCGTGGCACCATGACAGCCCAGCGGTATGTTCATGAAATCCTGCAACCACATGTGTTGCCACTCATGCAACGGCTCCCAGGAGCCATTTTTCAACAAGACAATGCTCGGCCTCATACGGCAAGGGTGTCACAAGACTGTTTCCGCACTGTTACTACCCTTCCTTGGCCTGCCCGATCCCCAGATTTGTCTCCAATCGAGCATATCTGGGATCATTTGGGACGACGAGTTGGGCATCCCATGAGTTTGAACGAACTAGAGGCAAGGTTGCAGCAAATATGGAACGAAATGTCTCAAGACATCATACAGAACTTGTATGACTCAATGCCCGATCGTATCGCATCGTGCATTCGCGCTAGAGGGGGTCCAATACTCCACAGAGTACGATGTTCAACGCCCTCTACCGGCTATACGTAATGCGCAATCACGCTGCATTTCTAATCATTTGCATATCTCCCCGACATGTACCTTCATTGCAAGTTTCGTTACGATCCCGCAATTATTTCTTGGTGCGCTAATTTTTTTGTCCTTGAGTGTATATCAATAACAGTAAAGCGACTTTTGTGATTTATCTCTAAGAATATACTGATGACCTACCGATTTTCTTGCAGGGCATTTAACTAACAGTAACGTTTTAAATAAATTGTTTTTACAATATATCTGCCCAACTGGAAGAAAATGCATGGTCTGTAGAATAATTTAAACCCCTTTTCTTTTTGAAATTTGGTTAGAAAGCGACTGATTATGTTTACTATTTAAAAAGTTTTTTTTCTAAAAATGAACTCCTTAATAGAGCTAAACTGATATGAAAGGCATGACTGAATCAAATCCTGTATTTTATGTTATTTTGTTTTAATGAGAGATTGAGAACTTCCGTTGCATAAATAAGAGCTATGGGAAAATTTCATGCCAGCAGTCTTTAATGTTTGAACACTTGGAGGTTTCCCACTTGAGTCCTACAAATGGAAAATTTCTAAGTTTGAACATATTTTTTAACATTAAATGTTACAGTTCTATATTTTAGAGATCAATACCGAGGTAAAATGAATCGCATGATATTTTTGATATCTGCAATTAAAAGTAATTACCTCATTGCATACTTTGATTACCTACGGTATACCAAGATGATATATGAGGAAATTACTTTAAAAAAAGGTTACAATTACGATTTATAAGATACCAGAAATAGTGATATATATATATATGTAAGGAAAAACATAAAACTAAAATGTAGGGGAGCTTTTGTTAGGGAAAAAGGGGAATTTATAATAAAAAATTATTAACTCACGAAAGTTCGCCATAAAAGAAGAAGGGTTGCTAATAGCAAAAAATAGCAATAGGGGTCGCCACTTGACGGGTGCTGTTCAGAAAAGAGATATTTTTCGGCAGGAGCAAGTTACATAAAGAGTTACATAAGAGAAATGTGGAGGACATTCCATGATGAATCAGCGGAAAAATTGGGCGGGATTTTAACAAAGAAAAGCTAGTCAGTAGGCACAGAGATCTGATTGAGAGAAGACGTATGTCTTAATAGAGAACCTGGGTGGAGTGGTTTGCATAATGGTTTGCATAATAATGTTGGAGCTCTGATAGTAATAATGAAAATAAACGAATTTAAGTGATCTCTGTCATCTCATCTAATCATTCGGTCCACGATTGTCTTTAATTAATAACGAAATGGATACGAAACATGACATATGGATACGAAACGTGTCATAAGCCGGAAGGAGTGTGCAGCCTACGTGGGTGAGATTTAAAAAATTTTTTTGGTAGCCTACGATCGTCAATTGCAACCACTCGTCTTTCCATCTAGAAAGTTTTTCTTTCTCGTGACTGGTTGACAACGTGAGCTCTGATATTGAAATTTCCTTCTTTTTTTTTAAAAAAATAGAAAAATCTAAATGACTGTGGATCACGCTTTGTATGAAACTTTTTCTTTCCATTGGTGAGACGTGGCAATTTGAAAAGCAACTGTGCTTAAAACGGACTGTTTGGGACTTCCGGGCATCAGATGACTGATTTTTTCACAACTATAATTGATGAGAAAAAAGATAATAATAAATGTTTTTTGCCTTCGTTTAAATCAACAAGAAAAGAGAAACATGGATAATACGAAGGTTAAGGAGGAAGAAAAAGACGATGGTGCAGCAGTAAACGATGATTATGAAAATAAAGATGAGAATAAATGTGAAACAGAAGCAAGTGACAGACACAAAAAAAAGAAGTTCTAACATTAAGAAAATGCAGTGGAAAAACAGCAGAGAAAGGAGAATTGCAAATGATAAGGTTAATGGTCCCGAAGTACGACAATCTGAAATTTAGAAATATTCTGCCTTGGATAAACCCCTTTGAGGAAAAATTTAATGCTTTGAATTTGGATGAAGATTGGAGGAGAGAAAATATTTTACATTATTTGGATGGCGAAATTCAGGACTTCCTGATAGCGACGCAGTTGTATAAGACGAGTTATACAGAAATCAAGAGAAATTTAACATCAGTCTTTTCGCTCAGTAGACAAGAAATGGAGAGACAATACAGAAATGTCAGATTAACAGAGGATGGCGATCTACAAGAGTACTACAAAAAAAAGGTGGAACTTGGAACGTCATTGCAAAAACAAGAAATTGAAATAATAGAATGCCTAACAATGGACACGCCAACACAGATGAACACTCTACTCAGTATACAGCAAATAAAATCCATAAGTGAGTGGTTTGATTTAGCGAAGAAGATTTTTACGTCAATTGAAACTCAAGACAGCAGATCAACAAACGACGAAAAGAAAAACATCGGAAATGCATCGCAGCAGACAGCCGGATTCCAGCACTGGAGAGAATGAAACAACACCAGACCCCAGTCAAGACAATTTGAAAGTAATTACAGTGAAGACAACCAAGAAAGAAATTTTTTCAGACCAAGAAGAAAAAACTTTGGAGGAAACTATGGACAGCGAGGGAGACATCATCAAGAGCAAAACAGAAGGAGTAACTATAACGAATCATCTAATTTTCACAGACCAAATGAAACCAGAGAGGAGAGAAGGTGACTACTGATATCTGCAGATTTGAGTGACTTTAAAATTTTGTGTCTTTTGGACACGGGTTCTTCAGTGACGATAATATCAGAAAAATTATGTAAAAATTTGACAAATTTAAAAGTTCTAGACCATCAAAAAATAATTTTAAACCAAACAGATGGTCAAATCAATGTGAAAGATGTAATAACAACTAATGTTAGGAATGGAAAAATTCAAAAAGCAATAAGCTTATATGTTGTGGACACAGAGTTACCATATTTATTATTAGGTCTTAATGAAATAAGAAAGTTTAAATTAGAAATTAATTTTCAAAATTTAAGGGGGTCCAGGACACAAAATTGTTCGAATTTTCAAAAAAAAATTTTATTGCATTAAAAATTTTTGTGTTGTTTTGCGCTTAAAATGACGTTTAAATCATGTTTCTATCTTAATTAGAACAGGAGAAATTATTATTTTTTTTTGCAACATTTAAATAGTAGCCAATCGTCGTTTAAACCTGTAAGTGCGTTTTCTTGTATGATGAGTTTTTTCTCCATTTCTCGTCTTTAAATTGTTATAAGTCAAGAACCGTTAAAGATAAATGGTTGAAACTTGTAACATGTCTTTTTCAACTACTTTACTTTAATTTTAATTCAGGAAATTCGAAAAAAATATTTACATTTGAAAATATGATTTTTTGAAAATAAGTTACATAATTTTTTTCGCAATTTTTAATCTAAATATTTTTAATTTTTAAAAAAATTAATATTTTAAAAAATGATGAATCAAAATTAAAACTTAAATATTTCTATTTAATTAAATGAAAAAAATTTGAAATTCGACAAATAATATTTCGAGTTATAATGATTTTAAATTACCCCACTTTTATTAAAAATTTTAAATTTTAAAATTTTTTAAAAACTTTTTGAGAAGTTTTATGATGTGATTTTGTTTACAAATTATATGTTTATCCATCACAAAAGAATTCAAAATTTTAACTCAATAAATAAAAAAAAATTCAAAATGTGTATCGGACCCCCTAAGGGTATATCAATGTAGAAATGAAATTGAATTATGTTGTGATTATAAATTTAAAAGTCCTAATGCATTTCATATACAAAATTTTGATAATTGTGGTGAAAAATGTAATGCTTATAATGTGTGTAATGCTAAGAATTTAAGAAATTGTGATAATGTTGGTAAATCTTTTAAAAGTAATAACAGTGTTAAAAATGGTCATTCACTTAAGCAGAAATTTGAAAATGAAAATGTTTGTTGTGATGATTCAAATGTAAACAGTGTTTTAAAAAATGATTGTGTGAAACAAAAAAAGACTTAAACCCTAATGTGAGAGAACCAAACTTGAGATGTGAGGATTTTGAAATTGAATGTTGAGTTTAAGGAGGAATCAGGTATCCCCGATGGTACTCTAAATGCTCTTTTTAAAATGCCCAGTGATGTTTTGGAAAGTTAGGCCCCAGAACAAATACCTGAGGACTGGTCAAAATTAGATTGCATTTTAGGGAAATTTGATAAAGTATTTTCAAGAGATAAATATGATGTAGGAAAAATAAAATTAGAACCTCAAAGAGTCCACTTAACTTCAGAACTTCCAATAGCTCTTAGACCTTATCGCGCCTCACAAACTGAAAATTTAGAAATACAAAAACAAATAAATGAGTTGTTAAAAGTAAGATTTATTAAACCATCCCATTCACCATTTGCATCACCAGTGTGTTTAGTAAACAAGAAAGGAGAAGGAAAAACTCGTTTATGCATAGATTATCGTAAATTAAATTCTATCACAAAATTTGATTAAGAACCTATGCCAAGAATAGATGACCTTTTAGACCAACTGACCCATGCAAGGTACTTCTCAACACTTGACTTAACTTCGGGTTATTAGCATATTGCAATACATGACAAAGACACAGAAAAATTAGCTTTTTGCGACTAATTTTGGACTATATGAGTGGCTCAGGCTCCCCTTTGGTTGGAAGAATGCTCCAAGTGTTTTTCAACGAGCAATTAGACAAATTTTAAACAAGTATCAAATAAAATATGCACTAAATTACTTTGATGACATAATAATTTTTTCTTAAAATTTTAACGAACATATGCAACACTTATAAGAAATTTTTCAAATCTGTAAACAAGAAAATATCAAACTAAAGAAATCAAAGTGTCAATTTGCAAAGAAGGAAATAAATTTCTTAGGTTATGAGGTGTGACAAGGACAATATTCTCCACAAAATACAAACATTGAGACAATAAAAAAAATGTTACCACCCAAAAATGTAAAAGAACTCCAAAGATTTTTAGGTTCCATAAATGTATACCAAAAGTTCATTCAAGATTATGCAAAGTTAAGATTACCACTCAACAAATTATTAAAGAAAGATGTAAAATGGAACTGGTTCCCTGAATGTCAAATGTCATATCAAAAATTAAAAGATGAGTTAATTTCAAAACCAATTTTGACTTTATATAATCCAAATCATCCATGCCACTTGTACGTTGATGCCAGTCAAGAAGCAATAGCTGCAGTTTTGAAACAAAAACATCCAAATGGACAATTACACCCAATAGCTTTTCATTCCAGACAATTAAGAAAACATGAGAAAAATTATGCCATAACTGAGCTTGAATGCTTGGCAATTGTTGATTCGATTGACAAATATCACTGTTATTTACATGGCCAGAAATTTACAATACATTCAGATCACTCTGCATTGCAATGGCTAAAAAATGTAAAAAATTTAACTGACAGGCTATATAGATGGTCATTAAGATTATCAATGTATGATTATGATATAGTGTATATTAAAGGAAAATGCAATCATGAGGCTGATATGTTATCCAGAAACACTGTAAGTCATTTTGTTAATCAATATTGTTATTTCCTAAGCACAGATGAAATAATTAAAGGACAGTGGGATGATAATATAAATAACATTAAGTATAAAAAATATAATGGAGTCTTAACTGTAAAAAAGAAAAACTTAGTCAAAATTGTAGTTCCGCCATCACTAAGAGTAAAATTAATAAATTCAGCTCATGAAAAATTTGGTCACCCAGGTGTAAAAAAGATGTTAAAGTTAATTTACCCAATTTACTATTGGCAAGACATAATTGTAGACATAGCAAATTTTGTTCGTTGTTGTGAAACCTGTCAAAAGAATAAAAAATCAACTCAGAAAAAATTTGGACTGATGGAGCAAGTGCCTGTGGCGAAAGAATCATTTGACTTAATTTCAGTTGATACTGTTGGGGGTTTAAATTATTACAATTCAACAAAAAAATATCTTCATCTTTTAATTGATCATGCAACTAGATATATATGGACATTCCCCTCAAAGAGTGTAACCAGTGAAACATACACAAATTGCTTGAGACAAGTTTTCAATAATAAGGTTCCAAAGCAAATACTCAGTGATAGAAATGCTGCATTCACTTCTTCCAGATTTAAGAAATTTTTGAAGCATCACATTGTACGACAATTATTGACCAGTTCGCATAGACCTCAGACAAACGGGAAGAATGAAAGATGTAATCAAACAATAGTAGCAAAATTAAGATGTAAAGTAAATTCTTCTTCGAAAAAAATTGCCTAGACAAAAATTTTAGAACAAGTAACTTCTGAATACAATAATCAACCCCATTCTGTGACTGTTTTTTCCCCAAACTACCTTTTATTTGGAATACTACCATATGATTCACCTTTGCCCAATACAACTTCATTAAATTACCCACCTGTTGAGGAAGCTAGGAAAATTGCAGTGCAAAGAACTATTCAACACCATAAAATTAATAAACAAAGATATGATAAACATTTTGTTTAGTCAAATTTTAAAATTGGCGACTTAGTGATGTACGAAGAATTTAAATACTCAAATTCAAGAAAACTAGATCCACCTTATTCAGGCCCCTACACAATTTTAAATCAACTATCTAATGTAAATTTTGAAATTAACAGACCAAATCAATATACTTGAAAAGCCACCGACATTGTACATTCAACAAGATTAAAACATTTTCATCCACAAAATGAGTTTAAATTCAAATAAATTTCAGTTCCTGCAGCATTTCTTGGGGGGAGGGGGGAAAATAAGGAAAGTTTTGTACTAATTGCAAATAAAATTGAAATTGTGAATTTTGAATGTTAACAATAAAACTATGAAAATTAAATTGTATTTCTGAAATTAAGGAAAAACTGTAATATGATTTGTATTGATTTTTATTTGACTTTAACAATTGTATGATATGAGTTAAAATTTAAATAACTGTTGAAAGAACTTTTTCTAAATCTACAAAATCTGAGTATGTTGAAATGTTTATCACTAGTTTATAATGTTTTGAATTGTTTTATAAGCTGAACTGTATGTGATATTTGCCCAATTATGACCAACCTCAAGCTCAGAGATCTATTTCTTTTGGTTTTATTTCCTTGTGTGTTGTCTTAAAAAAAAACTGTCTTGATTTAATCTCTCTACTAGAAAACTGTTTTATGTGATATTTTGGATCTTCTGAGTCAACCACCGATTATGACAAGTCTAATTCTTTTACCTTTTTTAATTTCCCTCTTTCTTGAAGTTCTATACTATCACCTACTTCTACCCACGCGTTGGAAGTCATCCCAATTACCTAATCATTTGTATATAAGCAATTCTACGTGTCAGTCACTTTAAGTGCAGAATTAATTTAAAATAAACAAAATAATGACCAAAGACAGGCTGTGGGTGACCGCTCCTTTGTCCTCCCTTTCCTTCAGGTTTCTGTTGACTCATATTTTCCCCATTGGAATTCATGAGTGAACGGATTACATTTTCCTTCTTGGTTGGCTGGGTGTTAAATCCTTTCCTTTTTCTGGAGTCAGTGAGTGAATACTGATCTCTTTTGAGCCTTTCCCAAGCTAGAGTTTCAGTGCTGTGCACTATACGCACCAATTTTTTACTCTAAATTTTGTTTAGAGTTGTCAGTTGTGGTTAAGACGGTGGAAAATTGTTGAACCTGCTCTCCCCTGACCCAGCTAAGCACTTGTTCACTCAACTACACAAACACACACAAACAAAAACATACACCTTGAATTAAACAGAATGTACACAGATGAAGGAGTGATACACCAGTACCAGAAGTGAATTGTATTACATAATGAATCTGTCATTATGAAAATTTAATGTGGTAAATTGTAACTGAAAATTATGTCTAAATGAAAATTGTAAATTAAATTATGAAGAAGTGTCGAATTTCATGTAAGTAAATTTTAAAATATTGGAAAAGTTCTATAAGATAAATGAAATTGATGAAGCTTAAAATATGATGTGTTATAAATTGGATCCTATGAGAAAAGTCGAATATGTTATAGTGTCAAATATAAATGTTTTTGCCTATGAGTCTTTACAGAGACAAGATAGCTAACAAGATGGAGGCCTCCTGGGAAACGTGGCTCCACAATATCTATTTTTCAGTACTTTTGTATTGATTCCTTGTTTTTAATGATATTGTATTACTATTTTTGAATTTATATGTGAAATGTTTTCTGGAACTGTCTAAATGGCTAGAGTAAGAATGTTTGATGAAGAACTAAAATTTTATAACCAGTCAAAGAACTATAGAACTCCAAGGTAGCCAATACTAGGCATGGACTTGACAACATTCAAGCATGTGAACATTTGTGTAACTTTAATTGTGGTAGTCCAATTCTTACTACTTAAAATTGTTGTGGATAATTGATAAAAAAAAAGAAAAAAAAGAGGGTACTATTGTTAACTATTGAATACTTAATTTTCACGTGTCAAGGTAATAATAATGTAAAATTAGTGATTTAATTTTGTTTTGATAAGTGCTTTAAATTCTTTTTGACTTTTGTAGATAATGTTGTGAACTTACTGTAATGATTGATAATGTGATATATTAGTTTCTGTCTCGACTGGAGACAGCTGTAAGTTGTATTTTTCATCAAGAGCACCTTCATGGTTGTGTACAATAATAGTTTAATTTAGAAATAGTTAGGAAACCAAGTTAGGAATAAGAAAAGATAAATTAAGTTAGGAATAGTTTTCATTTAGGTTTTCATTTAATTTTGTTGATTAGGGACTGCAGCCGTGATCAGCATCCTTTTCAAGTAACTGTCAGTTGAGTTTGAATTAAATTTAAGTTTTCTCTTCTGGAGACTTGCTGCACTAAACTGGCCATTCTTCTGTGCACGCCTTCAGAGGACGGGGGGGGGAAGTTGTAAGGAAAAACATAAAACTAAAATATATGGGGGCTTTTGTTAGGGAAAAAGGGGAATTTATAATAAAAAATTATTAACTCACGAAAGTTCGCCATAAAAGAAGGGTTGTTAATAGCAAAAAATAGCAATAGGGGTCGCCACTAGACGGGTGTTGTTCAGAAAAGAGATATTTTTCGGCAGGAGCAAGTTACATAAAGAGTTACATAAGAGAAATGTGGAGAACATTGCATGATGAATCAGCGGAACGATTGGGCGGGATTTTAACAAAGAAAAGCTAGTGAGTCGGCACAGAGATCTGATAGAGAGAAGACGTATGTCTTGAGAGAGAACCTGGGTGGAGTGGTTTGCATAATGGTTTGCATAATTATGTTGGAGCTCTGATAGTAATAATGAAAATAAACGAATTTAAGCGATCTCTGTCATCTCATCTAATCATTCGGTCCACGATTGTCTTTAATTAATAACGAAATTGATACGAAACATGTCATATGGATACGAAACGTGTCATATATATATATATATATATATTTATTTATATATATATATATATATATATATATATATATATATATATATATATATATATATATATATATATATATATATATATATATATATATATATATATATATAATATATTTATTTATTTTTTTCTTTTAATTTATTTTTTTTTTAAGTAGCAGTGACTACGAAGATCAAACCTGCAAACATTTCAGATGTGAAATTGTAATTTTAAACAGTCCACTTAAATTTGTTAGAAAATTAATACCTTGAACTAACTGAAATCACCCTGATTCTTTTTCAAACTGGTTTGTGGACCAATATGTGAAACGAAATTGAAGTGAAGGTTCACAGTTGGTACCATAGGGTAACTAAACCAAGTGGATTAGAGAACTGGAAGGTGATTCTTGTCATGAAACTAGTTATAATCGCTATTTCAAAGTTGAAAAATTATTTTGATATATATTTTACGAATGACATCTATAACATTTTCAAAGTATAGTTTCCAATATAGTCAAAGTATAGTTATTTTTTAAACTTATTTTTGTATAATATTTTAGAGAGACTGAATGCACGTGCAGTTTAAATTTGGACAAACATTTATATAATGCTAAAGGAGCATGATTTACAGAGCGGTAGTTTTGGAAGTAAAAATTGTTTGGAACCAAAGTGTTAAAAAAAGAAAAAAATCCTTTGATATTGTTATTAGTATGAAAGTAAATTTGCAGATACATTTTAATCGGTAGAAAATATTACAAACTACAGTTTTGGAGAATTATTTTGCAGATTTGAAAAAAATGCTTAATAATAAAACTTAATTATGCAAAGTAATTTTGAGTACACTCGAAATATATAAATTATTTTTCATGGCATTATAAAATTGATCGATAGCTGTTTAACAGTCGAGGAAAACATTTTTCAATGTGTACTAGGAAATGAAAAGGTAGAATAGAGGTTTGTAATATTACTTGTCTGTAATATATAACTTCAGCTTGGAGTCCGAGACTGAGGTATTCAGAAACATATTGAACTGAGGTCTAAAATGTCAAAATACCATGGTAATAGCTCACTTTACACATGTCGTTGTGCTATAAAAAAAGAACAATTGCTTAAAAAGAAATTAATATTGAAAATAAAATTATGTCTTGCATAACTGAAAGTGTTATAGAGTAATGCCCCCGAAAGGGCTCTATACACAGCAATATATTCCTTGTTAGATGAAGTTTTCGAAGAAGCTATTAAAGAATACAATTTGTCATGAGAACATGTAACAGCAGCGTTGTTTTTACACTGTTCTTGAGGATAGAGGGAAAAATATGTTTGTGAGTAACGTACAAAGGAAATTTATGTTGGTCGAACAAATTCATATTAAAATGCATAGAGAATTTGCACTTCTACCCTAACTTTGGGTATGTATATCTTGAAGTGGCACTCTAAATAATTTCATTCAAACACAGTTCTTACGTAACAATGTTTATTCAAATATTTGCACATATATATTTTCTTTTCAACGTAAGGAATGCGCACTGCTAGCACGAGATATATAATATTTATGCAAGGGAAATACAATTCAGTATATTTTCTGGTATAACTATTCATGCAATGACAATACAACTTGAGATACTCACAAATACTTCGGAAAGTCAACCAGCAGTGCTGCCACGTAAACTTTGGGCCTAACAAGAACTCGCGTAGGTTTGAAGCAACCTAGCTATGCCTCCAGCGGCTGCTCGCAAAACTCAACAATTATTAAACCAGACTCTAAGCCTAGCTCCAGCTCGATACTTTTTCGTCAGCTCTACTCCTCCTTTCACTTCCTCAACACTTCGTCGACCCTTCTTTAATCTAGCTGATTGGTATTTATACCAACCGCGTATGCCGCAATTAACATATTTTAAGCGGCTTCTGCAACTTTATTCACCTAAAAGTTCGATTATTGTGTATCGAATCTTATGTAAACCTTACAGATGGTTCAACATAATTGCATACAGTCAAAGTATAGCTATTTTTGAAACTTATTTTTGTATAAGAATTTAGTGTGACTCAATGCACGTGGAGTTTAAATCTCGACAGACATTTATTTGATGTTAAAGGAGTTGGACTTATAGAGCTCCAGTTTTGGATATAAAAATTGTTTAGGTGCCTAGACAAAACTTGCTTTACCTTGATAAAAGAACTAATCACCATTTATTAAGCATTTTATACATTAATTCTATTGTTTTTAAATTTATTAGATTTCTAGACTATATTACAGTAAATTGCTTTAAATTATAACAAAAATAATTCTATATTTATCTTTTAGGGTTATAAAATACAGTAATAGTTACGTTGGTTTGGCATCTTCCCATATTCTATAAACCAGAATCTTGACCTTCGAGTCGAAATTACAGCTACGATTTTACAGACCCCTTCACAGATTCATTTTCTTAAGTTATTTTGAAAACATATCCCTTTTCCCCAGGTTATCCAGTGCACGTAAAGCATTCTTTGGTAAGCACTCGTTGCCAAATATGACCTCTCCCGCTGAATACTAAACATGCAATCTGTTTTAGAATAAAGGCATAGTCTACGGTTTGGAAAAATCTGGTCTAAGTCATTGATAGAAGGCTGCTATATAGAAAAATAACATTGGCAAATTTTAATATACATGATAAAAATCTCCCCGTTTCTCCCCCTCCGTCTCTCACTCTCTCTCTGTCTCTGTCTCTGTCTATCTATATATATAAAACAGTTCCGTAACTGACTCATTCATTCACTGACTGACTGACTGACTGACATACAACGCACAGACCAAACCGCTGGACCTAAAGGGCTGAAATTTTGCATGGCGATTCTTCTAATAGTGTAGGAGTGCACTAAGAAGGATTTTTCAAAAATTCTTCTTAGATTTTTTAAAATTAAATTTTTAAGCTGTTTTTTAAACTTTTTTTACGTTTGCATTTAAAATATTACATTGAGGGTTATAAAATTTATATCACGAGAAAGATCATAAAAATTCCTTCAAAATGAAAATTTTTTCGAATTTTTACCTCCATTTCCTGATTTTTGGTGAATTTTTAAAGATTAATTTTTAGAATTTAATTTATTGAATGCTGATCACGTGATTTCTTTTTCTGGTACTTTCAATAAATTTATCGTCACGTGCGTAACAACTAAATAGACAAAAAAATATTTTTTCTCTTTCTAATGCAGCAGACGATTGGATATTATCCAAAAAAATGCATATCCCTTACGATTTTTTTATAAATATATATATAGATAGATAGATATATATTTTACATCAATTGTATACATTGATCATCGCATTTATTATAAATATATATATTTATTTTTTGGCATAAATTGCATACGTTGACCGTTGTATTTAATTTGAATGTACTCCGTAGCGAAGCGCGGGTTTTCAGCTAGTCTATCTATATATATAAAACAGATCCGTAACTAACTGACTGGCTGACTGATTGACTGACTGACATACAATGCACAGACCAAACCACTGGACCTAAAGGGCTGAAATTTTGCATGACGATTCTTCTTATAGTGTAGGGGTGCACTAAGAAAGATTTTTGAAAAATTCTTCTTAGTTTTTTTAAAATTAAATTTTTAAGCTGTTTTAGTAACTTTTTTTAAATTTGCATTTAAAATTATAATTTGAGGGTTATAAAATTTATATCACGAGAAAGATCTCAAAAATTCCTTTAAAATGAAAACCTTTTCGAATCTTTACTTCCATTTTCTGATTTTTGGTGAATTTCTAAAGATTTATTTTTAGAATTTAATTTATTAAATGCTGATCACGTGATTTCTTGTTCTGGTACTTTAAATAAATTTATCGTCATGTGCATAACAACGAAATAGACAAAAAAAAATTTTTTTTTTCTTGCTAATGCGGCAGACGATTGGACATTATCCAAAAAAATATTAAAATACAGTAAAAGATATGTTCCTCAAACTGTACTATATTAACTGTACTATATTCTTTAGTATGTCCTATTAGATTTATTTTGAATATTTTCTTCTAGATTATTTTGTGCATAAAAATATCCCTTACGATTTTTTAAAAAAAATATTTTTTTACATCAATTTTTTACATTGATCGTCGTATTTATTATAAATATATGTATATATACATATATTTTTTTTGGCATTAATTGCATACATTGACCGTTGTATTTAATTTCAATGTACTCCATAGCGAAGGGCGGGTTTTCAGCTAGTCTATCTATATACATATACAGTGAAACTTCTCTATGGCGAGTAAGTCCCGAAAAAAAGTGGCCGTTTTGAGGGGTGGCCGGCTAGAGAAGTTTCAATGTACATATATACACCTTTATTCCACTGTGTATATATATATATATATATATATATATATATATATATATATATATATATATATATATATATATATATATATATTTATATATATATATATATAATTGTTTATTTATTTTAAGAAGAAAGAGGCTAGAATAACACAATCGACAGTATAAATGAACATCCACTATAGGGAGTTTGTAAAACAATGATGATTTCAGTTTTTCTTCCTTAAAACTTACTAAGCAATTCCTAAAATTTAGTTTATGTTCCTTTCAAAATAAATGTATATATGTGTTTATTTTGAGTATTTATGTTTTTACATATCCATACTTACACAACAGTTTGAAGAATTTCTTTATAACGTTGTGCAACGTAGATGTATAGTAAAACATTTTATTTTTCATTAAGCCTACCACTGAAAAAATAAAATTACAGCCATATAAATTATTAATATTTAAGTGATGAAAATTCAAAATAACCTTTAAACGGTAAATTTTGATGGATAATACGGGATCTGGTGGTGTGACAAATAAGATTTTCAAGCACTGCTTCACTCTCGGGTCCAACATTTCAACTAAATCAATAATAGCTGGTTTTTAATAGATATTCCTAATTAATGGCGAATAAGAAGTTTTTCGAAATTGAAAAATTCAAAGGGTAATATTCAACAAACAGCAGTGATTGGATCGATTCTGGACGTTCAAACGCTTGCGAGGAAGTGATTTTATTGATTATCCCATCGCCACCAAGCTGGTTTTATTTTGATTGATGTTTGTCTCTTCTAAGCTCTTCAGCTTCGGGGAGCTTGCTGTTACTCCACTGGATCATCACTTCTCCGCAGTGCGCTCGAGGGACAACAGACTAAAAATACTATCTCTGTGTTTCCGATTACATAGTATTTTGGCGTATCCTTTTGGTTTAAAATGTATACGTCTGAAAAGTCTCCCGTAGACAACTTAACTTATAGAGACCTATACAAAATCCCTGCGTAAGGTAGTTTATACTTAACAAAAATTTCTTGCAGCTGATGTTTCTTCGGTACTCTGTTACTTTGACATTACTCTTAGGTTCAAAAATGTAACATAGGTTGTCATTAAAAATAGCTACTATCTTTTGTTCAAAATCTACACCTAATCTTCCTACCATCTCAATTGGCAAATTTTTCTCCCATGCAGAGGAGTGAAAAACACTGACTGCCCTATCAATAGATACGACTTAATGGTGCCTCCAAAAAATTTCTGCGTATGCTGCCTGCTGTCTACATTAGATGCATGACAATCATACCTAATAGTCCTACGCCTAATGATGAACTTTTAATTATTTTGAAACATGTAGCCATTTCTTAGTTTATAGGGTGCATTTCAAGAAGTTTTGCGCTTCTGTTTGCGTTTTACACACGTTTCTCGTAAATCATAGTATTATTCAAACTTCTTGCAGCTGATGTTTCTTCGGTACTCTGTTACTTTGACATTACTCTTAGGTTCAAAAATGTAACATAGGTTGTCATTAAAAAATAGCTACAATCTTTTGTTCAAAATCTACACCTAATCTTCCTACCATCTCAATTGGCAAATTTTTCTTCCATGTAGAGGAGTGAAAAACAATGACTGTCCTATCAATAGATACGACATAATGGTGCCCCTGAAAAATCTCTGCGTATGTTGCCTGCTGTCTACATTAGATGCACGAAGCATTGTTTGAATCATTGATCAATTTCTTTTCCTCTGCAGGACTATCACTATAGTAAGCCAGAGGATACATTATACATTTAATATTCTGCTATAAATAGGTATACTCATGGCATAACCTTGCAGTTCAACGCGTATTCCAAGGATAAGAAAGAGGCTAGTATTCAAAGTATTCAAACGTGGAATTTCATAATAAAGGTAACTTGCTTCACAGACGGATGCTTTCAGTGGAGATATTTTTAGGGTAAAATTATCTTATTAACATTACTTACCAGTTCCACTGACGTGAAACGTGTCAAAATTACTGTGTAGAGAAAGAGCTCATAAAATCGCCAGTAAAATCGCAAGTCTCGTATCTTTTCATGATAGTAGTATTCAATATAAAGTAGATTTTTAAAATGATTTCATTGGAGGAATCTCTCATGCAATCTAAGGAAATGATCTGAGATAGTTGGAAAACCTCGTTCACATGAACAGGAATACACATCTTCTTGAAATCTACAATATAAAAAAAGGAATAGCTACATGTTTCAAACTAATTAATATTTTATTGTGAGATCACTGAGTATTACATGAGATTGTCACTATGAATCCTTCACAAATGTGAGATCCTCAAACTCTTTGATTTATACTCTTGAAATTTTCTTTGCTGATCCTCGCGTTTGTGAATTGTTCATAGTGACAATCATACCTAATACTCCTCGGCCTAATGATGAACTTTTAATGTATTTTGAAACATGCAGCCATTTTTTTGTTGATAAGGTGCATTTCAAGAAGTTTTGCTCTCCTGTTTGCGTTTTCCCCACGTTTCTCGTAAATCATAGTATTCTTCCACATGGTGCTGCGAAAATATAAAAGTATCAAGTATAAACCTGACTTACTTCAAGAGAAGCATATTTTCTGGATTCAGATAAGCGATCTCTGATGTAAAAGACCCGATAAAAATTAAATTAAATCATATTAACAAGCCGTAATATGAAGAGAGTAGATTTTTTGTTGTGTATATTAAGATCAGCTCTATCGTACTCTCTCTCACACATTTATAATATCCCCCTTCATTAAAAGCAAGAAGACAGTCGAACTAAAAAATGATACTATAAGGAAAGGTTTGACGCCATCTGCTTCTTAATGATGAAATAACTGATTACTGCGTTTTAATAGACAACTGCAAAAAGTCACTGATTTTGAAACGACTAAACTTTCAATTTTATCCAAACGCACCAGAAGAACAAAAATCAGCCAGATTTTAAGTGAAGAATTCACAATTTTTGGATGAAATTCTGCTGTATGAATAAAATACCTGTTTATAAGAAATATTAGATGACTCTTTGCTTTGAGTCTGGTTCGGTGTAGTTTGGTCCGATTTATTCAAATATCAGTAACAAATCACAAATATGATTTGTCTATCCACCACATTTTTGGTAATTTTGTAGAAGAGTTTGGTTTAAAAAAATCGGTATTTATTCTTTACCTAACCAACATCGTTTTGGGAAAACTTTTCGATTCACTAATTTAAAATGTCCACAATCTGCGTCGACGCAGTATTTTTTCTCTCTCGAATACTCAATATTATTCAAATTTGGTTCTTCAGAGAGAGAGAGAGAACTTCTCCTTATCAGGGAATTTCAGTGTTTAGATTCTTTACTCACGATTGGATCTTTTTCAATGTTCGAATATGAATGACAGAGACGTAGGTATAAAGCGTATTTACACTGCTGGCCACCCAAATTGCAACACCAAGAAAGACAAGAGATATCACAACAAAATTTATTTGTAGATAACATGTTGACCAAGTATCAAATGATTAAATTTATAGACTTCTGCGAAGTGTGGTTCCTGCCAAAATCAGTAGCCAGAGTAGCCGCCATTGTTGGAGATCACCGCTGCCACACGCCTCGCCATTGATCCAAGAACTCATCCAAAGAGACTTTGGATGAGTTCTTGGGGTACAGCAGACCAAGCAGCTTCCACACGTTGCCAAAGTTGATCTGCTGTGGCAGCTGGGGATGGAATCTGGGTCAATCGTAGAGCAACCATGGACCACATGTTTTCTATCGGCGAAAGATCCGGAGAGCGAGGCGGCCAGGGAAGCAATTCAATCTGGCGATTGACGAAGAACTGTTGGACAATGCGTGCCACTTGTGGTCACGCATTATCCTGTTGAAATATGGCTGTGGGCAAGCCCTGAAGGTAAGGAAGGACAACTGGCTCCAACACCTCGGAGATGTAGCGCTGGCTGTTTAAAGTACCGGCAATGCGTACTAGAGGTGTGCGAGAGTGATATCCAATACCGCCCCATACCATAATACCCGGTGCAGGACCAGTGTGGCGGTGCATAACGCAGCTGTTCAGCATCCTCTCTTCACGGTGTCTCCAGACTCGAATGCGACCATCGTGGTGTTGCAGACAGAAGCGTGACTCATCAGTAAAGACAATTTCATTCCGTTCTGCCGTCCACATCCTTCTGTCATCGCACCATTGGCGGCGGATACGTCTATGGTTCTGCGTCAAGGGTAGACAAAGCAATGGAGGTCTTGCGGACAGACCACTCTGCTGTAAACGGCGTCGAATGGTACGCGTAGACACTGGATGATGCGTTACAGACTGCATGTGCTGTGCTATTACTCGTGATGTGACTGAGCGATCCGTCACTGCCATGCGCACAATTTGCCTGTCATCACGTGAAGTGTTGCGCTGAGGTGGATGTGATCGAACACGCCGGTCCGTCGTACCCTCCTGCATCCAATGATCACATATCCGCATTACAGTTGTTTGGTTTCGTCCAACACGACTACCGATTTCCCTGAAAGATAATCCACAATCTCGGTAGGCCACTATCCTTCCTCTGTCGAACTCGGATACTTGATCAAAAGATGATCGCTGTTTTCAACGAGGTATAATTGATCGTTTTTTTTGAAAAAACCACAAGAAAAACACAATTGCCGAACTTGAAATCGTCGAAATCTCCAAGCCTTAAATAGCGCTTTGAAGTGGCGCCACAGGCGCGCGTGATGTGCGTCTGCGCTGAAATTCTAATGATTTGCATATCTCACCTCCGCTAATGCATGTTGTAAATTTCATGTTATTTGCATGTTTCCTTCAGGGTGTTGCATTTACAGTGGCCAGCAGTGTATATACATATACTACAGTTTAAAAATGTTACAAACTTTTTTTGTGTTACATTCTTAGCAGTACATCATAACTGAAGTAGAAGTGGCTATTTGTTACAAAATACGTAAACTATTAGAAATCCTGTCATTGGATGAACGCAAATTTAATAAGAAAATCTCTTTCTTACTTTCTCATCTCGAATATTAATGATACATCTTAGCATCAATATTTATAAAGGATCTGCATTTTATTTTATGGAAATGCCGAAAGTGTTTTTTTTTTGTCTTCCTATTTATTGAAAGAAAACGTCTTTCGATGTCGACAGCGATGTGAATGAAATAATACTAAACGTATACTGTAGACAACAAATGTTGTGATCTTGGAGATAAAGGCAAGGTAGAAACGAGTGTTGCTCATCATTATGGAAGTTTGTGATAATATTTGCAACACGGGGAGAAAGGCATTATTCTGCTAA